>JAQZBX010062949.1:0-16845 GCA_029593785.1 Cabassous unicinctus
ATGGACACCTGGGTTGCTTCCAACTTTTGGCAATGGTGAATAATGTTGCTATGAACATCGGTGTGCAGATGTCTGTTCGTGTCACTGCTCTCAGTTCTTCTGGGTATATACCCAGTAGTGGTATTGCAGGGTCACGTGGCAAGTCTATATTCAACTTCTTTAGGAACTGCCAAACAGTCCTCCATAGTGGTTGTACCATGGAACAGGAGGGTTTTGAGCTGCATTGCGCCTGGCTGTTTGTGTAGCTTCATCTGTCCACCATGTTTTAAATTGTAAAAATTCAGCAGAATTTAAAACTGTACGAGCTGGCATTTCCCAGTCCCATGGGATTAGTCTATCTGTTTGAGCCAGTCCTTTGATAAGACCAAGAGTATAAGGGGAGTTCACCCCATATTGGGCACAGGCTTGTTTTAATTCTTTCAGCAATTTAAAAGGCAGCGGTTCGTGCTGAAATTCCAAACCTCCCTGAGGATTAGCTTGATCAGGGGGTAGTTGAGTTATAGTTACAGGAAACTGTGCCAACATTTGAAGGGTCTCAGGATCTCCAGCACTTCTGCCCTGTGCAATGCATCTCATGAGAGGCGATGAAGCATGGGTGTTAGGAACCATTACACGATTAGTACACGGATTATTATCAAAACCATCAGAAAATATAGTAAAAGGGTTAGTGGGAGGCGGAAGAGTAGAAGGAGGAGCAGGGTTCCAGGAATCTTTAGCAGGAGTTTTCTTAACTATACCCGAGTCCACAGGAGTAGTTTCCTCTTCCTTAGGTAGGGTAGGATACAAAGGCTGCACAGAAAAGGCGGCTGGCTGATTGAAAAAACTAGTGCTAGTTCCCTTAGTACGGCAAACAGAATCCTTCTCATCAGAAGTGCAACCTCCTGAAACTTCAAAATTCCCTTCCTTTAAAACAGGCTGTGGAGTGCCATCATCAACACCTTTTGTATAAACAACATTTTCATCATCCTCTTCTTCAGATTGAAGAGGATCTAAAGCAGCGGCTATTTGATGACAGAAAGCCCATGCTTTTTGATAAGCTCGCCGCAATGATTTCATTACTAGTTTCCATTGTTTCAAATTTAATTCATTCCGCCCTTGCGGCTGAAACCAGTAACAATGTCTCTGTACAAGAGAAAAGAGTTCTAGTAACTCGTAGGTCATCACAGATACCCCTGTATTCTTTACCAGGGTCTTTAAAACCTCGGAATATTCCTCAACTCGAGTCGACTGATTTCCCATTACCCTGACGATCAAGATTATTTGACTCACCACAAAAGATTCAAGGACCGTCCGACCCAGCAACAAGTCCTTAGTTCCACAGCACTGATTCAGAGAAAAAGACAGTAAGAAAAGACTAGTCGGGCCCCACGTTGGGCGCCATCTGTTGTAAAACAACGTGGAGTTTGACGGTGCCGGGAACGATCCAGAGAAAGATTGGGATCAGGGGACCTCACTTCATGTGGAATGCAGGCAAGTTTATTTAGGCTGAAGCTGCTTTTTATACTACAAAGCTGATAACAAAAGTAGGGCGTCCGTCACTAGTTCCTCTGCTTGGCATGTAGGAGAGCTGCCGGTTCCTGTATTTCTAGATAGTTTTTCTTAGGAATTTACACAATAACTTCTTAGTGGTGGGTTCATTCCACTCTGCTTCCTCCTACTGACAGACCTTGGAGACATTTACTCATGTTTCTTTGCCAGCAAGCATGCTTTTTGAATGCTTAACCCTTTATGCTCTGACTCTCAGCATCTTCTCCAACACAGGATAACTTGGAGAGCTTCGAGATCAGTCAATAAAAACCTATTTGCGGTGCCTCATTCTCAGAAAATTAGCAGACTATAAAAATAGCCCTAATTCATTGAGAGAATGAGGGAAAGCAGAGGCAATCAGCATTCACGGGCAGCAGGGACATGGGGGAGGGGCTGTGAAAGTGAAATTGTGCAAATGGTGGGTGATGATGGGATTAGAGGTCACAGGAGCCTGCAGTTCCCGCCCTGCTGCAGCAGCCCAGTAGCTGAGACTGCAGGCAGCATCACTGGACTCAGGCGCTCACCTCTGAAGAGCCACAGCCTGGAGTCATTCGGCCAGTGTGTACCGGAGGCCTCCTGCGGGCAGGATGCACCAGGCACTGCGGGCGGTGCAGAGGTGCGTGTGACATAAGCTCCGCTGCTAGGAAGCTTGTAAGCCAGCGTCCACAGAACCGCAGCAGTGGGCAGAAAGCCCAGTGCCAGGAACCAGGTGGAGAGCCCCAGGTAGAAATCCTAGGTTCCTTTCTACTGCAAAGAGCTCTTTGCCTATGGTGAAGATTTGCTTCCTGAGATCGAAGCTGTTTTTGTGTAATCTAGTCCACACCTACACAAATACTGGTTATAAAAATAAGTAAATCTTTTGAGCAATATAAATTATACAAGATTAAAATTTTTCTAATTTTTCAAACCAGGATGAAACTCACACAAAAAAACTAAATATTTAAAAGACCAAGTTTGGCCTGATCATTCCCTATGGAAAAACATATTCAATTAAAATATGTTATAAAATTATGTAGATATGGTTATTTCATTCCAAATCCAAATATCTTCAAAAGAAAGAAAAGAAGCAGGAAGGGTTCAGCCAAGTCAGGGACGTTCTCTGCCTATGACCCACCTACCCACCTCCCACTCCTTCCCCACAGAACTAAGAGGAAGGAAAAAGAGGAATAGAGGAATTTGAGGGGCTGTGATGAATCCAAGAGCTATTTTTTTAGTGAGAGCTTCACATTTAATACTGTCAGTGAAAACAATCTTGTGTCAAGTATAAATTGAGACAAATATCTTCATTATTTCATGTTTATGTACTTTCCTATGAAGATGATTCTCTTAACATAATTGCACACAGGAATCAGGCAAATCTGGGCCAGAAGAAAAGTGTCAAGGGAAAATTCACAGCATCAAATATGACAGAAAAGTCAAGTGAGATAAGGGCTGAGAGACTGAGAAACCAATGGCTTGAGTGAAGGGGTAGGGGGATGTGGAGATAACGTGCAGACTTTCCCCCTAAGAAGCTGGGCTGAGAAGGGGAGGGGAGAGGAGAAGGAAAGAGAGAGAGAAATAGAACAATAGCTGGAGAAAGGATGACAAGTCAAGGAAAGGGTTTTAAAGGGAGTCTTGAGTTTGAGAAGCCTTTACGCAAATCGGTAAACCAAAGGCATTTAAACATGCAAGCCATACACAGGTGCACACACACCCACACACAAACAGAACACACCCATCGTGTTTAGTGAAGCAGGCCCTACAGAAATGCACACACAAAATCAGAAATATCCTGTTGAATACATAAAGCACTTACTATGTGTCAGACATTGTTGGGGTTTTATATATTATTTAACCTCCCAAAAGCCCTACTTGGTAGGTCCTATCATTGTACAAATGAGGAAACTGAGGCACAGAATGCTCACAAACTTGCTCAACATTACGTCGTGAGTAGCGGCAAGGCAAACATCAGCGACTGTGGTCCTAAACGCTGTTATGCTGCCTCTCACGTAAAATTTAAAAGGTGGTTGTAACCTTTCCTCTTCCGGAGAGATTTCAGGTTGCATTGAAGGGCAGAGGAATGGGCTAGGTACCTGCAGACTAAATGTTCTAGAACATATAAATTTTGAGAAAAAATTCCTAAACCTGAGAGTTGTGGTGGTCTGATTAGCTGCTCCTTCTGGAAAGAAATCGGCATTTCTTATAGAATGCATAACAGACTTGGTGAGCAGTCCAGGGACGGCTCAAACTACCTTTTGCAGAATCTTTCGTGTACTTATCACATCTAGAACTCGAACCAAAAGAAGGCTGAAAATTGCCCAATCCCTTTTATTAAGTTGCACCAGGAGACCAAGATCTGATTCTATGACCTGGACAGGCAAGAAGCAGATGGAGCACCAGCTGGCTCTCAGGTGGGCTTAGGTCTGACTGCGGTTTTGCGGGTGTGTCATCTTGAACAGCCACTTCAACTCCCAAAATCTGTATCTTCATAAAAACAAAAGAAGTGGACAAGATGAGCTTTAAGGCCCCTTTGTGAGCTAACACTCAGAGTCTAAATCTTTAGAAAAAAAATTAAATGCATCGTTTAAACCTTCCTATTTTGATGTGTATAAGTCCCCTTCAGGAATTGATATTTTGTCATTCCTGCACCTAGCCTTTGTATTTTCTGAATCAAGGAACCTATTTACCTTTTAGTTTAGCTCCATACTGAAGTCAGTTGGGTTCTTTTACCCTTTCAATGATCCTAAATGATTGTGTGTGTGGGGGGGGGTTTCCGGGGATTGAACCCATGACCTCGTACATGCCAAGCAGGCGCTCAACCACTGAGCTACACCGGCTCTCCCTAAGCGATCCTTATCTGTACTCATCTTTTAAGCCCTGCAGCAGTTACAGCTTTCTTCCCAGATTGTGCCAATAAGTGTTCAGATACCAGATGAATTAGACAAAATATGTGCCTTTAAGGTGCTGAAAGCATATCACATAATCAGACAATGGGTTTTTAAATTTATCATACGTAGCATGAGTGTTTCCTACATTTTTCTTAGATTAATTATAAAGGGTTTTCAAAACCCTGAGCTAACGGCACTTCGTTCCTATCTGTATCATGGAGGAATTTGTTTTATGATTACATGAAGGGACTCCAATTTAGTCACAATGAATTCCCCAAGCTACGTCCTCGACGCCTCGCGTCAATTCCCTCCTGATTAGCTACTCTGTGCCAGGGATCCCGAAACAAATAAAACGGGGCTCTGTCACGAGGGGCCCCCGCCACGCGCTCAGCGGTGCCCCTGCAGCCTGGGAGGTCGCAGGCCTCGCGTCCCCACTGACCAGCGCGCAGCTCCAGGACCGGCCCGGGGGCCCACGATCGCGCGCCCGGCGGAGGCGCCCTGGACCCGGGGTCGCGCTCCGCCTCACCCGCAGCCTCCCAGGCGCCGGCCGCGCGGCGCGACGCAAGGGGAAAGGGCGAGAGAAAGCCGAGGTGCCTGCGAGCCAGGGTCCAGGCCTCGAGCGTCCTCGCGTGAACCCGAAGGTCACAGCCTCACCTCGACGCGCGCCGCGCACGACAATCGGGTCGCGGAGCCCCGCCCCGCCGCCCGCGCTCTTCGCCGCAGCCAATCCAGGGCTCGCTTCGGGCCGCCCCTCCCACCACGCGCGCGCGCGCGCCTACGCGTGCCGGCCGCTGGCTTCCGATTGGCTGGGGCCGGCTGTGGGCGGGACGGGGAGAGGCCGGCCGGGCGAGACGCGTGGGCTGCGGCAGAAGCCGGTGGGCGCCCGGGGCAGTGGAGGCTGGTGGTGAGTGGAGGCTGGAGGGGCGGCTGCGAGCGGGGCTGCCCGGCCGCGGGCCAGGAGGAAGCGGCGGCGCGCTCGGCTGGGCGGGGAAGCCTTGGGGGTTGGGGGCCATGCGGGGTGGAGGGGGTGTGGAGCGGCTGGGTCTGCCCGGGCGCGACCGCGAGGCTCGGGGACGTTGAGGGCGGGAGGCAAGGCCGGGGCCGGGGCTGCGGGGCGGGGCAGCACGGGGTGTGCAGCGGTCGTTCCGCGGGGGAGCGCGCCCTGAGGAACCTGTGAGGGCCTGTGAGGGGCCCTGAGGAACCTGTGAGGGCCTGTGAGGGCCTGTGAGGGGCCCTGAGGAACCTGTGAGGGGCCCTGAGGAACCTGTGAGGGGCCTGTGAGGGCCTGTGAGGGGCCTGGGGCGCGGCCCGCGGCGGCGGGGCCTGGCGCCCCCTGGAGAGCTGGAGCTGAGCGGTGGGCAGGCGCGGCCCCGGCCGCCGAGCCCTGGCAAGGTCACAGGAAGCCGCGCAGCAGGGCGAAGGCCCCGGGAACCCCCGTGCTCCCCGCTCGGTGTGCGCTCCCACCTCGGCCACCCTGGGGAGGTGCGGAGGCCTGAGTCCGGCTCCCACCATCTGCGGCGGCGTTAAGATTTCTTCCTGACAAGTACGCCCGCCGGGGGAGGTTGCAGAGCGCAGCGGGAGCTGGGAGCGGGCGGGATGATTCAGCAGACTTGTTCTCTTTCCTTCTCTTCCCTTTTCCCGGGCTGGGAAGCAGCTATTTCCCTCTTGAGCGTAATCTCCATCAAAGGAACCTGTTGCCGCAAGTACGCAGGGACTTTGGAGTGAGACGGGTTTGGCTGGAAAGTTGTGACCGAGGGAAGCGGTACCCTGCTCCCGGCGCTCCTGGGGACCAGGGCTTCTCTTACTCGGTGTGCACCAGAATCGCCTAAAGGGGCTTCTTAAAATGCGGGCTCCTCGGACCTTGCCCCAGATAATCCGAACCAGACACTCAGTGGTGGGGCCTCGGCAGCCATTTTAAACACCTGGGACAGATGACTGATGCAGAAAGTTCCAAACCATTGTGTTTTTTAAGATAGCGGTTCCCGTGACCACAATGAAGAGATGTGAAGATCCTTTGGTCTGTTCCATCACCTGATGCCAGGAGCAGCGGCTCATCTTCCTTTTTGCCTTTTCCAGGTTTCCTTTCATTTGGAAATGTTTTCAGTAGTAGTTTACTCAGTTTACAGAAGAGTTTATGTGCTGCAAGCTGGCTTTGAATATCTTTTTTGGTGCCTCTTTTTGAACCTGTTCCACTTTATTACCCACTTGATGGGTCAGTGGCAGTGGATGGATGAGAAAATCAGAAAAATCTAACAGAAGTGTGTTACTTAAAAAAAAATCTTTGCAAATCATAATTGAATTGTTAGGTGATTTAAATCACTGGGGAAGAATATTCAATTTAACTTTAGCCATGACTTACAAATTTTTTACAATTCAAAGCGAGAGATGCGTGCTTCTGTTAAGGAATACATTTTAATATTTTTCAGATAAAATTTGCACAACATCATGAGACCGATTATTTGACAATTTGTTGTCAATCAAAAGAACCCTGAACTGAGGGAGAACTGGGTTCTAAGCCTGTCTTGCAAGAGATGTATTCTTGGTGCTGAGCAATTCATGTAACCCCTCAGAACATTTACCCATCTGTAAAATGAGGTTATTTGCAAGCATTAATTACCTGGAGTTTTTGTTGTTCTCACATTACATAATTTCTAGTTATTTATCCTGATACTTTAAAAGTTAACCCGTCTTCAGTTCAGGTGTCTGTAAATCATGAATATATGGGAAACTTCTAGGTGGTAATTAGGAAAACACCAAAATGTCATATGCAAAGATAATGCTAAATAAGATGATATAAACATGTCATTTGACCTATAAAAGAACAAGTAACTGTGACTGTTAAGTGTTGGACTTTTAATGTTCATCTACTAATTTGATCCAGAAGGTGCTCACAAGGTGTTGTGGCTAGTGACAGGTTGTCTTCAGTCATGTAAAGCACATAGTGGCCACGGGGCTCCACGCATCATGGTTCTTATCCAAGGGGTGGTAATGGAAAGCCAGTTCAAACGTCCTCACCTTAGGAACTTCAGAGTTTGTATCAGAGGTGAGGAACAGAGAACAATGGATTTTCTCGTGTTCTCCCTTTGTAGGAGAGAGACAGCCCTCTTCCCCTCTCCTGAAATGAGGGAGAAAACCCTTCTGACCATTGAGGCTGCATGAGAAGGATCTTGGGTTTTCATCCTAACCATTTGGAGTGCAAATGAATCTTTCTAAGGGCCAGAATCTTTGTCAGGCTTTTACCACCTGGAGATACTTGGGCTTCATACTTTTGGGAATGTATATAAATACCTAGAGAGACAGCACTCCAGTCCACCTGGCACCGTGGGGCTTAACCTGGGGACCTAGTCCGGTGTGTAACCCCTCAGGATCAGAGCAATTAATTAAGCAAATGGCTGCTGCTTTAATTCTCACAGTACAGTGAAGAATAAATTCTTCTAGAAGTGAAAGCAAGCATTCTTTATCTTTACATTGCATTCATTATCTCAGGAAGCTAAGACTTTTTTTACAGAAGCACTGAGAAATCCTGGGAAGTTTTATTTCCCCCAGTAAGCACGGTAGATGCTATTATTCTCATGTTATGGATAAGGAAATATTAGAGTTTTGCTACCCAGTGCTACATGCTTGGTAAGTAGTAGAGCCTGGGCCATGGCTCCGGTCCCCTCACTAAGACAGCAACCTTATAGATTTGATAATTTTTTTCTTGTAAGACAAGGGTTTAAATAGCTTTTTGTTGTATTAAGACTTAGTTGTAGGTAATAGAATCCCACTTGAACTAACTTAAACAAAATGGAATTTGTTTAAAGGTACATGTTGAGCAAGTTTATTTTGCCATTCTTGTGTCATTAACTGGGAATGCAGATATAATTAAGATTCTTGGCTCTAGAGGGTGTCAGGGACAAACCTGTATACAAGTAACAATGGAATTATGCAGAAACAGCATGCTAAAGAGGCAGCTCTGCTGAGGGACTTAAGAAAAAGCTTCATATAGAGCTAGGTAAAAAGTATGAGTGGAAGTCGCTGGAGGGAGGAACTGAGCCTGTAGATCATGAGAGCCATAGAGGATTTTAATAGAAAAGTAATACAAAGGAAGAAATCTTTAGCAAGGTTAATCTGGGGGAAAAAAAATGGACAAAGATTACATGATATTTTGGACAATTGTAGTTATCCAGATGTAAGATGATTAGAGGAAAGTGTCCTTGCTTTTAAAGACAATTCTCAAATGATGTCTTCTTTTGTAAGAATTAACACAAGGAGGAAAGCTCGTTATTATATCTGCAGAAGGTGCTAGTTTTAAAGATTATGGTATAAAATAGTTTTGTCTCTTGGGGTTGCAAGGAACCAAGATCTATTCTGGTTATCATTTCTTCTTTCATAAATGCAGTGTAGGAATTATAACAGAAATAAGCTCCTAGGTACATACAGTTTGGCTTTTTTCTTTCTGACTGATTAAATTCTACAAATGTGTATAATTGTTTCCACTAAGTATTCCTAAGTAATTACCTGAGAATAATTTTGTTGAAAATAAAACCTTTTAAAATTAGACATTTTGTGGTATTAAATGCAAGGCATAGCACCAGGCAGTTGAGGTGGATACAAGCAGGGCGGATATAGGCCCCTGACTTCAAGGAGTCTAGCAAGAGAAACAGGCAGTTAAAGTAAAATGGTCATCACAGAGCAAGTGCGTGGTCCTGTGGGATTGCATAACCAGGGCGCTTGTTAACTTTGGAAGTCACAGAAGGCTTCTCAGGGGTAGTTGAGGTGAGAACCTAAAGGCTGGGAGGAGTTAGCCACCAGGAAAGAGTGTCTGGGGGGCATGGACAGTGGGGCACGGGCATAGAGTGTTGCAGGCGGAGGAGTCGGCTTGTGCAAAGGCCTGGAGGTGTCCAAAGAAGTGTATGATGTGGTACAAAGGCAACTGATAAGCCTAAATCAGCCTAAAATAGTGTTCAATCACTCCATCAAGTCTGTTTATGCAGTTTTTTTCAAGGCCAATCTCTGTGAAAACTATTTTAGCTACAAAAGATATCACTCCTAAATTCAATCCTTGGTGTCTTTATTATGCCATTGGCAATTAATCACACACTCTGTCATGGCTCCTTTAAAAAAAAAAATCTCATTTTTGAATTCTTTTCAGTGTTTATGTGTTGCTTCACATATATAGTGAGCTTTGAAGGCTTGTTTCAAACCAGCTTTGAAGGGCACGAGTTGAGGCAGCCAAAAGACCAACCAGGCAAATGGTTAGACATGAGCCTTATTGGGACTTTATTATTTTTTTTGAAAGATTTATTTTTATTTATTTCTCCCCCCTCCCCTTGTTTTGCGCTCGCTGTCTGCTCTCTGTGTTTCTTCTGTGTCTGCTTGTCTTCTCTTTAGGTGGCACCGGGAACCAATCCTGGGACCTTCTGGAGTGGGAGAGAGGCGCTCAATCTCTTGCGTCACCTCAGCTCCCTGATTTGCTGTGTCTCTCATTTTTCTCTCTTCTGTGTCTCCTTTTGTTGCATCATTTTAGCTGCGCCAGCTCTCCATGCAGGCCAGCTCACCATGCAAGCCAGCTTACTTTTTACCAGGAGGCCCTGGGAATCGAATCCTGGACCTCCTATATGGTAGACGGAAGCCCAGTGGCTTGAGCCACATCCGCTTCTCTTTATTGGGCCTTAGGAACAGGAGAGGCTCTTCAATGGCAGCCGATGGAAGAATGAAGTTAGCGCTCTGCAAAGAAGCAGCATTATAAGGGGTTTCAGGACGAAGACATTCCATAGGGTATGAGAAGAGAGTTTTCTGCAAGCCTTACATTGGCACACAAGGAAGGAGGACACAGCCTTGAGGGGGTTAAAGCTTGCAGGACCATTTGTACATTCTTTCCTTGGGGTGGGGGGTCTTTTAACTGGTGAGTGTCCAGGTTATACCAGCTGCATGCTTCAGGCTATGTTTCCTTTAAGGTCCCTGGCTCCCACAAGGCTCCTCGTTGAATTCTGTAAATGATGAGCCCAGTGCGTAGTTTGCTCAGTTGTGAGGTGCTGGAATACAGAAAAGAAGAGATCTGGATCTGACCTGGGTCCTCTCCTGTCTGGCTGTCTGGTACAGCGCAGCTCCTCTGGGTCAAGGTTTTCTTTTCTGTCAGATGACAGGATTGGACTTCTGTTTCTCAGTAGCTGGAGCCTCGGAGGAATAACTCACTTCTCAGACTAAGCACACACACTGCTCCCCCCGGGGGGGATTCTCTCTGAGGGCCTTAGCTAACTAATCCCCACCCCTCCCCACTCCCTCCAATAGCAAGGTGTTGCGTGAGAATTATTGCTGGGAGTGTGGTACGATGAAAAGTGCAGAAGTGAAGGTAGGACTGCGGGTGAGGAATGGGATGGGCAGGTGACTTTTGAGTTTATTGTAGTTGGCACTTAATCATGACTTGTGCTCTCATATGCATTATCTATAGGTAAAGTATACAGGCAGTTCAGAACAGTTCAGTGAAGAAGGAAGTATACACAGTTACTGTGACTAAGTGAAATTGTATTTATTATTGCCTCGTTGTGATAGAATACCTATTAGCTTCCTGTGTGAAGGAAGATGACTGAAAAAGGAGAAGGGACTGGTTGTTTCCTGTAATATTGGAAATGAATCTTTTTCCCTAACCTTATTCACATAACTGCCAGGATATTGTCTTAGCCCTTTTGGTTCTGCTTAAAGGAATAATACTGTAAAAGAAAGTAGAAAGAGAAGAACACCGTCTCCTATCATTTTAAGGGGGAAGCTAGGGAATGTAAGATATGTCAAGGAAGGCAGATCTGAAGCTTGAAAGCTATTCATTCATTAAGAAGGCGCTGAGGGTAGTTCGATTTTGTACTGCAGTGATGTTAAAAATGGTAACTAAGGGCACTACTCGTCCTGTAGCACGCCTGCAGTCCATGTCGAGGACTGTGTACTCTTCTTGTTAATAAACTCTTTACTCCCTTACCTAAAAAAAATAAAAATAAAAAACAAAAAGCTTATATTATGTTCAAATTAACAGAAATTAGGCATAAAGGGAGGCATTTCTAGCAACAATATTTAAAATAGAAGCTTTGTTCACGAAAGGAGTAAACAATGAGTTGGGTAGAACATTTGACTGTACAGAATAATGTAATCTTTTCCCCAGAGATAGCCACCATCAATAATAAGAGATTTTTAATGTGATAGATTAGAAATGAATCAGATAAGAATTGTAGCCAGGTAGCCTGTTGGAGTAAATGAGTTAGTAGCAGTTGAAAGCAATGACGATTACACTAAATGACACTTAAAAGTGCTTAGTAGAATTTCCAGCATGATGTTGAGGAGGCACTTTGGTTTGAGTAATTTAAAATTGTCAATTCGAAGTTGATTAAGGGTAGCGAGAAACTAATAGCTACTATTTTAATTGACAAAAGTCATTTCAGATTTTTTATTTTGTTTTATTTTTTTACAATTCACTGTTTTTAACAACATGATACTCAAAGGAAATTAGTTGTACGGAAGAAGCCTCAAAACTACAGAGGGAATAAATATATGTAACTCCCCAGGGGTGGCTCTATAGAGTTAAAATACATTTAATTTCTAGAAGTGTTTTTATGGAAACTAGCAATATGTTAAGTACACCCAGATATTTTATAATATTCCAGATGCTTTTAACTGCAAAACCTTATGGAAATTCTCTTTTAGGAAGATTCTTCAACCAATCATTATGTCAACTGATACAGATGTTTCTCTGTCTTCATACGATGAAAATCAGGGATCTAAACTTATCCGAAAAGCTCGGGAGGCACCATTTGTCCCCATTGGTAAGTTTTACTTTGACATTCTAATAATAGTCTGTTGTAAGCTTGACTACAATAGAAGCACCATAAACTTATTTATCAAGCACATCCTGAAAGCATTTGTTTTCAAATACCTTTTTTTTAGAAGTGGCTGTGGCTCAATTGATAGGGCTCCCGTTTACCATATGGGAGGCCCTGGGTTT
This sequence comes from Cabassous unicinctus, assembly GCA_029593785.1. Classification (NCBI taxonomy): domain Eukaryota; kingdom Metazoa; phylum Chordata; class Mammalia; order Cingulata; family Chlamyphoridae; genus Cabassous; species Cabassous unicinctus. The sequence continues at coordinate 12,364 of JAQZBX010062949.1, forward strand.
GATTCCCAGGGCCTCCTGGTGAAGGCAAGCCGGCCTGCGTGGCACGGTGAGCTGACACAGCAAGACGATGCAACAAAGAGAGACAAGCAGACACAGAAAAACGCACAGCAAATGGACACAGCGAGCACAAGCAGCAAGGGGGGTGATAAATAAATAAAAATAAAATACTTTTTTTTATGTTGCTGATGCTGATTGGTATGATAACAATCTCAATACAAAAATTCTGTGTATCCAGACTTTGTTTTCTTGCCTTTAATTTCAGTGAATGTGTAGTTGTGTTTGGGAATCCCCAGGATTCCCAGGCACAACCCAGGATTCAGAACAGTGGTAAGATCAGCAGAGGGGAAAGGCATCCAGGAGAAGCCACACATGAATGCCAGGTGTCTCCTGCCAGTGAGGTTGGAGGGGACACACTCATTTCTCCCAGTAAAGATGTGTGACAGCACTTGTAAAGTACTGCCCACCAGGGAGGCTTGGCTCCTGGGTGTTTACTGAGGGTCGGTCACGGAGGCATGCAGCACTGTGGACCGACCTCAGCTGCTCAGTCTCTGGCCCTCTATCTGGTTGGCCTCTGGGGACGGGAGAGATTTCTCCAAAGAAGATAAATAAATGGCCAGTGAACACACGGAAAGATCACTAGCCATCAGTGAAATGCAAATAAAAAATACAATGGGAGGGGAGTGGGTGTAGCTCAAAGTGGTTGAGCGCCTGCTTCCCATGTGCCAGGCCCTGGGTTCAATCCACCGTACCTCCTAAAAACAAACAAAAAATACAATGGGAAACTACATCACACCCACGAGGGTGGCTATAATAAAGAAGACAGAGTGTTGGTAAAGACGTGGAGAAATAGGATCCTTCTCTGTTGCTGGGGACCATGTCAAGTGGTGCAGAAAAGGAAACAGTGCTGCTACACTGCTCCAACACCGAGGAACCTCAGACCTAGTAGATCAGACACAAAGGACCACGCGCTGTATCAGTCTGTTCATAGGAACAGTGTAGAAAAGGCCAATTTATAGAGAGAAGAAGTGTAGTAGTGGTTGCCTAGGGCAGGGGGCTGGGAATGGGGGTAGAAATGTTCTAATATGGGATTACACAGCTCTGTAAATACACTAAAGTTAACTGAAGTGTATACTTAAAATGGGCAAAAGGTGAATTTTTATGGTATGTAAATTATATTAAGAAAGACGTTTAACATTTTAAAAATTGCATGAAGAATATAATCCCACAATTTAGAACCGTTATTAACATTTTGATGTATTTCCTTCAGTTTTTTTTTTTTCCTTTGCAAATTCAGGATCATAATAATATGCCTGTAAATAATTTTTATCTTGTGTTTTCACTCCATGTGATTATTCAAAGACCTAACTTTTAATGATGATCTTCTTCCATTCTATAGATACAGAAGTATTTAACTATTTCCTCTTTTGCTAGACATTTATGTGTTTTCTAATTTTTAATTATTACAAATTAAGCTGTAATGAGCACCTTTGTATAAATTGACCTCCAAGAATGTAAAGGACTTTGATGGCTCTTAAAGGAAATCTTCTTTTGACCTTATAAGTAATAAGTTAGTTACAAAATATGTAAAACAGAAAGGGACCATACCCTAAAAATCCTGCCTCTGAAAGACAACATTGGCAGTTTGGTGCATCTGTGTTTTCTTCTTCACACAATACATAAATTATTACTTATAATTATATTTTTAAAAATGGGATTATGTTTCATTTAGTCATGTATTTTCATCTTTTTACATCGATGCATATAAAAATACCTCTATATTTTAAGTAATTAATTTGTAGATATATTTTATAGCAGTGGTCTATAAATTTTTTTGATTATATATTCCATCAGTAAAAAAAAAAAATTGTAGCATATGTCAATATGTATATGTTTTCCTGTTTATAAATCATATTCACAAGTACTTTTCTTATGAAACATGCACAGGTAGTTTTAAAGGATGAAATAAAAATATAAAATTTTCTTTCTGCACTTCAGCAGATTGTCATTTGCACACCACACATAGCACCTTTGGAGTATATGCTTTCCACATTTATTGAACCGTTGCTCTATTTATAGACAGTGGAGTTGCTGCCATTATGTTGCTTTACAAGCTGCTATAAAAATGTGTGTGTGTGTGTGTGTGTGTGTGTGGACAAGCACACATAGATACCCTTATGCATTTAAGTGAGACAATCTGTAGAATAAATACCTTGAAGTAGAAATTCTTGATCTAAATGTATGACTTTTTTTTGATAGTTTTTACCAGTGTTCCTTTCAAAAAAATTGTACCAAAATATACATTTGCATCAACAGGATATGACAGAACTGGTTTTCCCATACTCTTCATGGTATTAGATGTTATCATTCTTTTTTAATATTTCCAATCTCATAGATAGAAAATATCTTGATTAATTTTGTATTTATTTGATTACTGTTAAGGCTGAACATCTCTTAAAGTGTATATTGGCCATTCAGGTTGTCTCTTCTGTGAATTAGCTTGTTTTTTATGTAGGTAGTATGTCTTTTTTTAATTGAATTGTAAGTATTCTTTGTATATTTGAATATTAATGTTTTGTTCATGACCCCGGAATTACATAGGTTCCTGTATTTCCTTATGTTGTTTTATCATTGAGATACAAATCTATCTGAATTTATCTGTGGGTATGGTGTGAGGTGGAATCTAACTTTATTCTTCATCCACGTGGATAATTTTCCAGCGCAGAATTTTGATGTACATTTTCCATCCATGCCCCGTGGATTTGAAATGCCAGCTATGTCATATGCTAAACATACACATACGCTGGTTTGTTTCTCTTTGTAGACCAGAATCTTAATGGCAAGTTTAGACCTCATATGCCAGGACACTTTCTTCATTCTACCTTTTCAAAAAGAACTTGCCTGTTTACTTTGAATTGACTTGCCAAGTTCCAAAAAAGGAACCAAAAAGTCTCATTCAAATTTATGTTTGGATTGTATTAGATTAATTTATAAATTTGGGGAGAATGGAAATCTTAGAATGTGGTTTTTATTCAGTTCTTTAGTGTCATTAAGTATGATTTTATAATATTATAGTATTAATTTCTCTAGGTCTTTGTGGTTATTCCTAGATAAATTTTTTTGATGCATTCATGAAAGTAATCTTTGCTTATACTGATTCTAGTTGATTTTCCTGGATTTTCTATACAGAAATCTGCAAATCAATGTTTCTTCCTATGTTATGTCTACACTTTTTTTTTCCCCCATGTCTTTTAAAATTGTCTAAGATCTCTGGGCAATAATAGCAGTGTTTGTATGTATCTTTACCTTATTCTTGATTGTACTAATGTTTCAACATTAAGTACAATCTGTATTTGCTTTCGTTTCTGGAATATACTCTATTATACTAAATTTACTAATTTTTAAAATACCTATTGAGATGCTCTTATAGTTTCATCCTTCATGAGTTTTAGTAGATTTCCTTATGTAGAACCAATCATTCCCAAAGTAAAAACCTAATAATAATGGTTGGCAATATAGTGTTCTAAAACAGTTTCATAGTTGATAAGCTGATATTTTATTTAGGAATCTTGCATCTATGTTCATAATTTATATTGCTCTATAATTCTTTTCTCATATTACCCCAATTTTGTTCTGGTATCAGGGTTTTGTTTACTTGGAAAATGTATTGAGAAGCTTGCTGTATTTTAATGCTCTGGAATAATTTAAATAATACACAAAAAATGCCCTAAAATTTTATTAAAACCTTGTTGATAAAATTATTTGGATCTTTATTTTGGGGGCATAAATTTGGATTGTTCTTTCAGTTCCTTCTATGGTTCTTAGTATAGTGAGGTTTTCTACCACTCCCTGAGTCAAATATACTAATTTATATTTTCCTCAAAGATCATTCATTTTACCTAGATTTTCAAATTTAATTGACATAAAGATGAACAGAGTAATTCCTCATTTTTAAAAAACCTCTTCACTATTTTTGGTTACATCCTCTTTCTCATTCCAATAGTATGTATTTATTTTCCCTTAATCAGACTTTCTAGAGGGTTAACAGTTGTTTTAAGAATCAGTTTTCCTGTTTATGTTTTTTCTATGGCTGCTTTCACAGTACAGGGGCAGAGTTGAGTGGTTGCAACAGAACCCATATGGCCCACAAAGCCTCAAATATTTACTTTCTGTCCTTTTATAGAAAATGTTTGCTGACCCCTGCTCTTGAGCAGAGAAAAATATACAAAAGTCCTAATTCTACGTAAGACAACTCTGACATCAAAAACAGAAAAGAAACTAAAAAACAATTTATTTATGAATACAAGTGCAAAGGACATAATTAAATTATATTCTAAAATAGAAAATATGTGAATGAAAGGAGAAATACTACATCTTCCTAGATGAAACAATACTATTTAAATGTTTGTAAAATTATAATTCCAAACAGAATTCCAATAGGATATGTTTACCATGACAGCTTTATTTGAAAGAACAGGAGGAAGG
>JAQZBX010062950.1:0-16783 GCA_029593785.1 Cabassous unicinctus
GCCAGCTCACCACACTGCACGGGCCATCAGCTTACTGTGCTGCACAGGCCATCAGCTCACCACACTGCGTGGGCCTGCCTGCCTTCACCAGGAGGCCCCAGGAATCGAACCCAGGGCCTCCCATATGGTAAACGGGAGCCCAACCAGTTGAGCCACAGCTGCTTCCTACCATGCTGTTTTGACCACTGTAGCTTTGTGATGTTTCAAGGTCAGGCAGTGAAATTCCTCCCGTGTCGCTCTTCTTTTTTAGAATGCTTTTGGCTGTTTGGGTGCACTTACCCTTCCAGATGAATTTGGTAATTGCCTTCTCTAATTCTATAAAGTAAACTGTTGGGATTTTGATTGACCATAGTCCTTTTTAATGACTGCATATTATTCTGTGCTAGTAATACTTTAACATTTATCAATCTCTCTTGATTGATAATTTTTTTAAATTTTATTCATTGTTCTCTACGGTAAAAATACTGTAAGATGTGTCATACATTTTCCATCTTTTCAAACATACACAATTATCTCTATGGGATTAATTCTTAAAATTAGTTTTCTGTCCATTCAAAGGGAATTCCTAGATTCACTTTTATATCTTTGGACCACCTGATACAATGCCTTAAAAATAAGTATTTAATCAGCATTGTCTGAATGAATAAATTCATGAGTAGATTAGTGATTTGTTACTTAGTATCTATTCATATAACTCGATGGAAGTTCTCAGAGGAGCTGGTCTGGATTTATGCTACACCTTTAGTATTGCAAAAAGGAAAAGGAAATAGATAACATGGCTTGGAATAAACAGAGTAAGAGACAGCTGCAGTGGACATTACATGTTTTAATTTGATCCTTGTAACAATGCTATGAGAGGATAAAGCTATTATCATTACATCTATGGTAGTTTGAGGCTTTTATGGACCCCAGAAAATCATGTCTGTAGAGCTGACCCATTCCTGTGGGTGTGAACCTATTGTGGGTAGGATCTGTTGATTAGATTACTTCATAGGCTATGATCCAGAGTGGGTGTTATTCCTCTTACTGGAGTCCTTTATAAATGGGATGAATACGGAGAGAGAGACAGAGAGTAAAGCCACAGGAGCAGAGAAAAAGCAATCAAAGGAGAGGGAAAACCAGAGGAAGCCAGAAGCTGTAACAACAAAACCCAGAAGAGAAGGGAAAGACCAGCTGTTGCTGCCATGTGAGAGAGGAGTCCAGGATCATGGCAGCCGGTCTTCAGGGAGAAAGCATCACCTGATAATGCCTTGATTTGGACATTTTCATGGCCTCAGAACTGTAAACTTGCAAGTTAATAAATCCCCATTGGAAGAGCCAATCAATTTCTGGTATACTACATTCCAGCAGCCTAGCAAACTAAAACAGCATCCAGGGAAGCGAGTGTGGCTCAGTGGATAGAGCCCCCGTTTACCATATCGGAGGCCCGGGTTCACGTCCCGAGGCCTCCTTGTGAGGGCACTCCGGCCTGAGTGGTGCGGTGGGCTGATGCAGCAACCGCAGGGCAGGAAGCGGGTGTGGCGCAATGGATAGAGCCCCCGTTTACCATATGAGAGGCCCCGGGTTCGCTTCCTGGCACCTCCTTGTGAGGGCAGGCCGGATCTCGCGGCGCCGTGGGCTGATGCGGCAAGACCTCACAGCAAGGGGGAGATAAGCAGACACAGAGAAGACACCCAGCGAATGGACACAGCAGCACAAGCAGCAAGGGGGAGGGATAAATAAAATAAAAATAAATAAATCTTTAAAACAAACAAACAAACAAACAAACAAAACAGCACCCATTGTGTAGATGAACAAGCTCTGACTCAAATAGAACACTTTACCTGCCGGTAAAAGCCTCACACTCCCTCTTTCTACAAGCGCAGTGTTTTCTCAAGGACACCACTCTGCCTTGAGATAGTGATTTTATACCATTTCATCTTAATAAAGAACTCTGACCTAGCAATGGGCTTCTTAGAATAGCTGTTTGTACAACAGGTATCTCATATTACCAGAGGGAAAACAAAAATTGGAGAATGAGCCACATAACCTGCTGTTTCTTCAGGAGCACCTAACAGAGTTAGATCAGCTACACGTGAGGGTGATTAGGCAGTTACTTACTTAGTAACCTGTTTGCTTTTTTCCAATTGGTGGACAGTTCAAGTTTGTTGGGCATAGAATCAGCTCTGAAAGTCATATGATTTGTTTACATAAGGAAGGAATTGCGCCACCTACTAAGCACATTCGCTCACTAATGGCAGGGACAGATTCTTTGATGAAGAATCTGCTCTTTGATGAAACTCAGCCTGCTGCCTGGTTGGTATATGTTAGATTCTAAAAACATATGTTTACGTACAAAAGGAAGAAGGGAAGGAGAGTGGAAGGGAAAAATAATCGTGATACCTACTACAAACTATTGTTCTTTAATAATCACTGTTCTTGGTTTATTTTTATTCTGATAGATGGGATTTTAATTATCTCGTAACCTCCACAATGACTATTGCAATTAAGATTAGATGAGTTATTAAAAGTTCTTTGTTCTTTTTTCTCTCTCCCATTAATGTTGTGAAATATGGGATATAAACTAAGGCTAAGATTTTTTTTAGAGGGGAATGGTAAAATTAGGATTACTGGGGACAAATAGTTGTAGTTTCAAGATAATTTTAAAACAAATTGGCATAAACTGTGCTTAGTCTAGCTTTTACAAGTATTCTTGTCTTTTGCAGAGGGAAACATAAAAAATGTTTTCTTTTGGTGTTCCATGTGATGGGCAGAGGCTTTCCTTTGTGACTTTTCATTTGGGGGCCAAGGCTGACAAAGCAGCTCCTACCTGGGAGATGGCTTGTCTCAGGTCAAAGGGTAAAGAGAATATGGCAGACCAGGCTGGGCTCATGAAGCTTCTGCTTCAAAGCTCATTCTGCTCACAGCTTATTGGCCTAAGCCAGTCACATTGCCAAAGTTGACATCAATTCAATGGAAAGTGTAATCCTACCATAGGGAGGGAATCTGAAGTGACAACCTACAGGAAGAGAAATGGAATGTAGATATCCTGTCAGTCCTGTTTCTCTGGTGAACCCTGACTAATACAGGTCTATTTTTGAGACTTCCAATCCTTGAATATGGTATATCTCTTCACTTATTTAGATCATTTTGGTTTGTTTCATTAGAGTTTTGTAGATTTCAACATATAAATCTCGAACATATTTTGTTAAATTCCCATCTAAGTGTTTCATTGGGGGGGGTATTGTAAATGTTATTCTTTTTAAATTTTGTTATTCATATGTTATTGCCTTTATCCAAGGCTCTAAAGTGATCTAATCAAAAGTTCACTTAACTGAATCTAATGCAATCAAAGGCTCCCACACTCACAGGAATGGATTAGTTTAAAAAAACATGATCTTTTCTGGGATTTGCAAAACTTCAAACTGTCACAATATGCAATTTAATTTTTTAAAAATCTTGATTAGGGAGGAGAGCTGAACTTCCTTTATATACTGACTGAATTGGTTTCCCACTCATAAACTCATCCTTTCAATGATCTGGACTGGAAAAGTTGAATTGTCCCAACATTTTCAACAATAGTACCTAGATCATTGTTGACTGAACTCTAAATGTCTTTTGATAGGTAATTGAGAAAAATCCACCTGAAGAGCATTTTTTACTTAATTTCAATGTGTTTGTAAGTTAACTTAAAAAATATGCAATTTCTGAGATCAGGTCCTTATTTTTCAAGCACACACACACATATGCACACACAAATGAATATGCTTTATAAAACAAAGCTAGCTATCTGCTTGCACCTGCAACTTCTGGGTGGCAAAAACTTGAATTACATTGAAGTCCATGTGATGGAGATGCTAATTTCCCTACTCTCTTTGGACAGAGGAACAGATGCTGTCTTAAACTTCAAAGGGATTTGACTACTTTCTGAGTTTCATTAATGAACAACAACTTTTCACAGCCTGCTTTAAAAAATCTAACAAAACATACAAAGGAAAAAGACCAATAAAGAATCTATCAGTCTTTTCCTTCTGAAATGTTTTTTGGGATAGAGAGGAAGTCAAACTCAAAACATTTCATCTTTCCCAGGAAACTTAACTGCACTATATTTATTGCTTTTCAAATCTGACAGTTTATCCTTTGGTCTCACATCATGGCAAGGGACCCATTTGCATCATGAGAAGATGGGTAGATAATTTGTTAAGGAGCTTGATAAAAAGAGACTCAATTAGAGATAAGTGTTTTCATTTTTTGTTCTTTTTTTTACTAGCTTGTCTACTGGGTATTGAGTTTCACTCAGGTAATGCTTACAGTCTGAAGAAAGTAAACAAAAAAAAAAAGAATATATGCTTAATGGTTTTGAGTTTTCTAATAGAGTTGGTAGTTTCTGAAGAGAAGAGAGTAGGTTAATACCCTAACCCAGGGCTTCTCAACCTTTTTTATTCCACAGACCCCTTTGCCAATCTGGTGAAAACCACAGACCCCTTCTAAGAATGTAGTGGCAGATAGTTTTATGGCACTCAATATTGGCATGTCTTTAATTTAAATTTTAGGATTATTCAAAATTATGCTCTGTATTTTTTTATTTTTTCATTATAGTTACATTGAGTATAACTGTGTGGAGTGAAATTTTCGACGTCTATAACTTGTGCCAACCCTGTGATTTATCCTTGCAAAATGGCACCCCTGTATTTCAAAAGATCAATGACACTGCTTGGGAGATCTCCTTCTGTTTGTTACCTGTTCTGTGTTGCCAGATAGTTGGCCAACTACATTGCACAATAGTTTGTTCACAGCAGGACTGTGATCACATGTAATCTAGCATCAGGTCTAACAACTACCATAATTTTGAAGTATGGATGCACGTAAGCAATTTTTTGAGATATTCAACAACTGTAATGTGATATGAAATGCATACTACTGTAATTTATTGCATACATTCATAAGTGAAGGAAATGCTAGATTTCAGTTAGAGGTCAGAGAAAATAAAATAATAAGTTGATTTTCTTAAAAATTTCAAGCTCACAGACCCCCTGATATCCAGGTCTATGGACCCCTGGTTAAGAACCCCTGCTCTATCTCAAGAAATTCAGAAAATTTTCAACTCAAAAATTTTTACATTTCTGTAACATTGATAAATTGCAAGGGATATTTTTTTAAATAAAGATTACTTATTTGTTAATATGGTACCCACAAGTCCAAATATCTTTAAGAGAAGCAGATAAATATTTGGGTTTCAAGCCAGCTAGACATGTATTAGAATGCCAGATTTTCCAATTTAATAGTTGCATGTACTTGGACCAAGTAAGTTAATGTTTCCAATATTCAGTTGCTTTTTTTGTAAAAGTGATGTGATAATAAGATCTAAAATCCCTTAGTTAAAACTCTTGAGATCAAATATGTTTTGGAACTTAGAAAAAAGCATTTTATGTGCAAACTTTTATTGAGGAAGTGGTTCAATGTAATTCAGATATTTATTAAATTCCTATTTAAGCATGCTGCACCTTGAATAATGCAAAAATGAGCAAAAGCTATCCTCACTCTGTAGAGAATTCCTATTCTGTATAACAGATGCAGATGACTGGAATGTAGTGTTAATATTGTAGAGAGGTAAAATTCTATGGAAGCTTAGAGGAAGAAAATTAATTTCTGATAGACTCGAAAAATTGCAAAAGGTGCTATTTGAACTCATTTTTAAATTTCATTAATTTCCCTTCAATTCCCTTTTCTGCTCTTTTCAGTGCGTTTTGTGTTTTCTCCTTCCTCTTTTGTGGAAACTGTAGAAGTACTCCCTTATATGTCATTACAAATCCAAATCCCTGTATGGAAAGCAGGCAAGTACTTTTACCAGTTAAGCCCTGCTTCAGTCTAAAGCACCAAACATCACAGTCAGTGATGGTCTCAGTTTGTCAAAAGGTTGCCTATGCAAAGTACCAGAAATGGGCTGGCTTTTATAATGATAATTTTATTTAGGGTAAAAGCTTACAGTTCAAGACCATGAAATGTCCAAATCAAGCCACCATCAGAAATGTGTTCTCACCAAAGTCAGCTACTGTTGATTTTGGGATTCTGCCATGTGGCAAAGACGGCCACTGATCCTCTGCCTAGGTCTCTGCCTTCCCCTCTGGGCTTTCCATCTCTTGGAGCCCAGTTCCTGGAGTTCGGCTGTGGGCAACCAGGCATAAGGCTATCAGCTGTGAGCTATCAGGCATATGGTTCATCTCTTCAGCCTGGGCTCGTCTCCTCAACCTTAAGCTGCTCCATGGGCCTAGCCTCTTTGGGCTTTTAAGCTTTGGCTGCTAGTGATCCTCATTTGACACTGCAGGGTCAAAATGGCAGAGCTCCCTTTTCCTGTGTACATCTATGTGTGTGTGTGTGTATCTCTTTGTATTAGACCCAGCAAGAGGGCAGAGACTCTGAGTCATGCCTTACTGACATCATCCAATCAAAAGCAATTTCACACCAACAGGAATGGATTAGTTCAAAAATATAATCTTTGACTTTTTTCTGATTCATAAAAGAACTTCAAACTGTCACATTGGTGCTATTAAATTTGAAAGCTTACAGGTGTACTTTCATTAGCCTTACTATTCCTATTAATTATGTATGTTTTTCCTTCTTTTAATGGCCCTTTGAAATCAGCTTAAGGTATAATTACATACCATAAAATTCACCTGTTTTAAGTGTACAATTCAAAGATTTTTAGTAAATTTACAGAATTGTGTAACTATCACAATAGTTATAAAACATTCCCATCATCCTGAGAAAATAGAATTTGAAAGTTTTGAATGATAGAAAGGCAATGCAGTACAAACTATGTGTATTATCTAACAACCAAATACTTTATGTTAATAATATCCTCAGAGGATTTGGGGCTGCACCCCATTAAAAATTAATAATTCAAAATAGCAGATCACATAAATGTTTATACTAAATTGGAAAAATACCATGTATAAATAGCCTCAGGTCAATTCAAGTCAGATTTTGCCTCCAAACAAGCTCAAGTCAAGTTATCCAATGAATTATGAAACACATTCAGTGTTCAGAATTTCTTTGATTTTGAAATTGTAGGTAAGAGAGTGTAGACCTGTAATAGATACCTTATAGCAAGGGTGCTTAATATTTTTGTTCAACAGGCTCCTTTGTCAGTCAGGTGACAACCATAGACCCCTTACTAAGTCCACACTATACTGTGTATTATTTAATAAATATATTATAGCTGCACCAAAACATTCCCACAAGAATTTTTTCTTTCAATTCCAATTAAAGCTCACGGATCTCTGGTTAAGAACCCCTGTCTTATAGTGTCATTGTAAGACAGAAAGTAGTAAGCTGCTTAGCACAGTGCTGAATATATAACAAACTCGATCTCTCTCTCTCTCTCTCTCTCTCTCTCTCTTTGTACAGGTAGGTAGATAGATAGATAGATAGATAGATAGATAGATAGATAGATTAAACCATCTATATTAGAGAGCATGTGATACAGTTTAAGAACCAGGAGACTTGGTTCCAGGACATTCTGTCTTGTGAACTGGTGTGAGATACTAGGTAAGGATGGGAGCTAACATTTAATATTTTTATGGAGCAGGCACCATTCTTAGCATTTACATGTGTTAATTAACTTAATCTTTATGTCAGGCTTCCGAAGTACATAGGCATTGTTAAAGATAATAAAACAGGGGCACAGAAAGCTTAAGCAACTTGCCTAAAGTCACAGAGCGGAGGAAAGAGTCAAACCCAGGCATTCTGACTCCAGAATCCACTCTGTCAAACCAGGTTCTGGTTCCTAAATACCATTAACATCACTCAAATTCTCTGAACTCTGGTTTTCTAAGTTTCAAAATGGAGAACAGAATTTCACGTAATTTTAGTTGTTTTACAAACTTATAGCATTTTGGAACCAAAAAAGATCTTAGTGGTTATATGCTTCAAATGAACATTTTGTAGCTAAAAAAGTTAAGGTCTAGAAATTAAGCACCTTGATTATTGTTATGCAATTAATGACAACCCTAGCTTTGGCTGCTAGTGATCCTCGAGTCCTCCTTTCACTTTGCAGGCTTGAAATGGCAAAGCTCCCTTTTCCTGTGTATCTCCTCAACAGACAGTCCTTACTGAATGCCCACAAAACATCACCAAATGAGGATACACATATATGTGGCCAGATACGATAGCTCAAATTTTATCCTTCGAGAATAAATAATGAACACATTTCTCTATAACCATTTTATATTATGCACCATAAAAGAGGTATATAATAAAGTGCAATGGAAACACTGGAGAGAGTAATTACTCCCTGGATGTGTATGGGAAAATAGAAATAAAGAGAGGCAGTAACTTTTGGGCACAGACACATCCAGTCCAACGGTCTTCAAAGTTCATGGCATCTTGAAGTGTGATAAATTCATTTACAATTATTTGCATAATTTTAATGTGGTTTACAGTTTTCCCAATGTAAAATGTATTTTAAGTGAATTGATATACAACTCTAAACTTACATGGAAATTTTGCATGGAACTTTGTAAGGAATTAATAAAAAATGTTTTATTTGCCTTAAAGAATATTTAAAAAATCAGTAAGGGATCAACTATGTTTTTAAAGAAAAAATTTAAATATAGCAACATGTGAGATATTTTTAATGTACATATACTTTTTGGAAATGTAACAGGGGTGCCTATTTCCTAAGAAACCTTTTAAGCATTAAGCATTTGTTTTTCCAGTATTGTGTTTGCAAAAATGATTATCAATTTAAAAACTCTTTTAAAAAGCCCTTTAAAAACACTTTTACACACATATAAACTAAAGCACATATGAGCAATGCAGGCTTCCTTTCATGCTTCTAGCTATGGGTACAGCTAGCCTCTCAGTAGAGACTTTCAGAATTAAAGGCCTTCAGAGAGGGGAGCTCATGAGTATTCTATTTAGCTTATGGATTAAACCAACCCTTGTGCTCAGTTCATGAGGCTGACTCCTTCTAAAAAAGAAAAAAAAAAAAAAAAGGCTGGAAACTTACTTTACGAAACTCTGAGAATAAGCTGGGTGGATTCTTGGTACTGATTTGCATGCCTCTAAAATACTGCTTTTAAATCCCTTATAATCACTCCTAAAGCAGCCTCAACCCATCCAACTGTGTGTTTCTGTGTGTATATTATTATAGTTGGATCTTGTGGTGGTTTGGAGCTATGTACCCCAGAAAAATATGTTCTTAAATTTAATCTATTCCTGGGGTTGTGAACCCTTGTAAATAGGACCTTTTGATGAGATTACTTCAGATAAGGTGTGGCCCAGGATGGGTCTTGGTCCTATTACTAGGGTCATTAGGGGTACGGTCACAAAGTAGAAAAAACCTCACAGAGGGAGCAGCCAGAATCTGAAAGTCAATGAAACCCAAAAGACAAGAGAGAAACCAGGAGAGGCCACTATGTGCATTGTCATGTGACAGAAAAGCCCAGAACCAAGGATTTCCAGCAGCCAGCCCCATTCAGGAAGAAAGCATTGCCTTGATGAGGTATTAATTTGGACTTAGCCTCAAAAATGTGAGCCAATAAATTCACATTGTTTAAGAAGCCAACCCATTGCATCCTATTTGCTTCAGCAAAGAGAAAACTAAAACAGATCTCAAGAAATAAACAAAGTACAATTCTAGTAAGAGGTAACTTGAGTAATTGTCAAATTAACAAGGATGTGAGAAGCAGGAAAAGGCAAATGATTTCATAAACTGCTGTCAATTCCTACTAAATCAATAGTGTGTGATCCAATAGAATCCAGCAGATGCTTACTGTGCAAAGGGGTGGGGGGAGATAAAAGATATGAAAAATGAAGACTCTGATGAGAAGAAATTCCTAATCTAATAGAGAAAAACCATAAAAGCCAGCCAGGCAATTGTGTATGGTGGTGTGAGGGAGGTGTGAGCAGGTTGCCAAGGAGTGACAGGATGAGGAGACATGCAGCCTCTTGTATTCTGAAGGAGGAGGTGATATGGGGGAAGGAGGAGGTGGGAAATCACGGAAGATATCATGGAGGATTTAATATTCAATATTCAGTTTGTATTGTGAAAGGTAGATAGAATTTCTAAAGGTTAGAAAGGATGAGCCATTCAAAATGGAATAAAACACATGCATAAAAGTATCATAATAACAGTATGTGATACATGTTTGGCGCGGGTATAGTTTGCCTCAGGTGCCCTTTTGTAAAAGGGTCAGAAGGCCCTGAGGCCCTGAGTTCACTGCTCACCTATCTCTTGATCTACAGGATAGATAATTCCAAATTACTTGCGCATTTTTTGCCAATTATTTTAGCCCCATGAGATATTCTAATTGTTATTTAACTGTAACTATCTATAAATACAGAACATTTTTTGAGAACTTATGTGCTAAGTATTTTACATGTTATCTTCAACACAACCCTGAGGAAGGTTCTATTATTATCTCCATTTTCCAGATGAAGAAATAGAGCAGAAAAAGGTTAAGAAACTTGCCTGAAGTCAGAAGGTAGAAAGGAGAAGAGTTTAGATCACAAATGCAGGTTCTAGAGCCAGTGCCCTATGTTGATATTCTCTAGGCCGGGCTCTGTGCGGAGCACTGCAGAGTTACATAGATGAGTAAGACTGGCAAAGCCCATCCTCTCATGGGGCTTCTTGCTCACCAAAATATTTCAGTAGCTTGAGTTTAGGTGGGGCTAACAAAGAGTAATGAAGTCAGCAATTTGAAAAAAAAAAAAACAGTTATAAAAGGCCCCTTCCTCTTTACTACAACTCCATGTAATCCATTGTTTAGAGAAAAGGTAAGGAAGGAGAACCAGCTGGAAAGAGAGCAGAGAAAAGAGAGAGACATGACTGTGTGTCAAGGGAAGGGTGAGTTAACCACACTGTAGGAATATAATGCTTTTGATGGGACATGCAGGGGATAAAAAATATAAATATGTACTAATCACCAGATATATTGCACACTACATGTTCTAACATACATTAGTCCATGTAATTCTCATAGCAAACGTATGAAGCAGGTATTATGATCCTCCTTTATAAATAAGGAAAATATCAGGTTTTACTGTGTATTTGGGACCACAGATGACGCCATGAATTCAGCCCCTTCCCTCCCTTTAGCTGGCAACCTTTCAGTTCAGATATTCTGTTGCAGATTAGAAATGAATATTATTTAATAGAAACCATGGCAACCCCAGAAACATTCAGAGCACAACAAATGTATGTGGATCTAGGCGTATCCAAGAACACAGTGTATTTCAGGCCAAGCAGGTTTGAGGGGCATTTCCTTGGGGGATTCAAGAGCTTAAGTGAAGGCTTGAATAGGATCTCCCAGATGAACAAGTTAGGATTTCTTTGTAAACAGAGAAGAGGTTTCTCCGCAAATGTGAGCAACAGGTCGTCCCACAATCCATAATGAAATGATTCAATGGGTTGCCCTCTCAACTTCAACTTGGTAATTTGTCTTCCTGATATTTAATAACAAAAATGATATTAATTCCTATTTGTTGAGCATAAACAATGCCAAGCACCATGTTGGATCCTTTCCATACATTATTTTGAATCCTTTCATCAGCACTGCAAGGTGAGAATTAACTCTTTCAAAGATTAGAAAAAAAACAAATGTGGCTCAGAGAGGTTAAGTAACCTGTCCAATTTACTAAAGATTAGCAGAGCCACAATTAAGCTCATATTCTTTCCACTAGGTCACCTTGCATTCATTAGACACTATGATTTCATTTTATCATGAGAAACTAGTGTGACCACATTGAGCTGATATAATTCTAGTTAAAAGGAAATAAGCTGTGTTTTGGTTAACATTGCAGGCTCATTTCTGCTAAAGATGGCAATAAACTACTGTGTTAGAACCCATTTAGGAGCAAATCATTGTATTATGACTAGGTTTTAAACCTCTGATTTTACCTGCCTGTGTCTTGGTTTCATCATCTGTAACACAGGAGTGTTGCATTAGAAATCTATGGTCCATCATCCATCTGTCATGCCATGCCTCTTAGCTTCCATCTTTCATTTCTCATAAGGCTAAACACCCCGGATTTCAGGTTCTGGACCTGTGATTTCCGGAGGCTTCCTAGAGAAGGAGCATCTTCCTGTTTTCAAGGGCAGCTTCTCTGCTTCCTCCCTTGAGGTGCTGTTTATTAGTGTTTCTCAGGCTACAGAGATGAACAAGAAGCTCCTAGCTATCTTTAGGTTACCTGACTTTGGCAGCTTATCAATTTGCCCTGTGTGATACCTCTGCTGTCCTAAACTCTACCCTGAATCTCCTGCTTCCTCTCAAATCATCACATGTGAAAACCGGAAATGTAGCAGAGAAAATAATTTTTTATCTCTAAGAGATAAGAAAAAGCTCTAAGAAGCTCATATGTTGAAGAGCCCTTAAGAGTGCATTTAGGATCCTTGCCTTGGAAATCCACATTCCAGCATGACTCTCCATATCTACCAGGCAGAATCTGAAGGGGGTACAGTCTGCTTTCTCTCCTCCACACCCGGTCATAGATAATGCGGAAATGCTGGAGTCAGAGCAACTGGCGGCATGGCTGTATCAGGCTCTCAGGATTGGAAAGGGGGAATAGGCAATGCAGGGGGTCAAGGTATAATCTAGTTTCAAGCTGGACCAGGTCTCTAGCCAGATGCATGTTCAGCAAGTGTCTAGACCTGGCAAAACAACTTCCCATCAGCGTCACCATAATTAACATGTGCATAGACACTCATTCCTTAGTAACAGAATACCAAACCAAACAGGAAGGTAACTAGCTGTAGAGCTCAGGTTTCATTTCTGCGTAAATCAGTAGTCATCTCACAGAGGCATTCTTTCTGTGCATAATCTCAAACAAGGTAAAACAAATAGGATGAAATAAGAGAAGGTGTGTTAGCAGCTGCTCTTAAATTTCCCCTGGTCATTGGGATTTGTCTTAGTTTAGGTTTTAGACTCTAAAGTAGCAGTGACTGTATTCAACTTTAGATAACCCTATAAATCCGGAAATGGCTAATGTGATTCATCTGGGAATCGGTTATGGTGACGACCTATGTCCAAATGTTGGCTTTGTGGCCATGCCTGTTCCAAGAGCTGTATTTTGTGAAAGGATGTCAAGTCACAGTGTCTATAACCCTGAGTCACTGCTTCTTACCTTCGTAAAGCCTATGATCTACTGTGATTTGGGGGTTTGTTGGTCTTTAAGGCTTAGGGGCCTACTAGGGCAGCTAGAGGAGGAGGGATAGAGGGGGAAGTTCTGAGATGACTAAATAATGGATCAGCAATTAGTAAGGAGGTCTTTAAGGGTTACATAGTTGCAAATGTTCCAAAGTATTATTAATTTAAGTTGCCTTTGTGGTTTAAAGACTGAGGCAATTTCCGAGATGATAAAAGACAGTGAAAGTTCTAGCAAAGCTCTTTAGAAATGTTCATCACCTGTCTCAATTCACCAAAGAAATGCTGAGGATGCGCTATGTAGAAAGTTCCCCTCTGAGGGGTAATACATGTGAAGAGGACAGAGTGCCTGCTCTCTCAGAGCCCCCAGCCAAGCGGGGAAGACATGCATGTACACGCGTCATTCTAACTCAGGGCTAACTGTGGTAAGTGAAGAAGTTATTTCCCCTAAGAATCTTTCTCTGCCCTCCCATCACATGGGCTTCTGACCTCTCCTCTGACCACCCGTAACACACCGTACTTGTGACAGACTGCACATTGCCGACACATATCCAGCCTGTCTTTCTTCTTAGCAAAAGGACCCCAGTTTTATTTGGGCTAATCCTGCATGCACAGCTGAATAACATATTTCCCATCATCCTTTGCAGCTCTATGTGTCCATGTGACTATTTTTTGGCCAAGAGAATGTGAATGTAAGTCCTGTGTGGGACTGTCAGGAAAGCTCCTTAAAGGGAGCTGACTCGGTTAGGAGTTCTTTTTACCCTTTCAAGATCCTCCTTGCCATGGCCTAGCTTGTAGATGTGCTAGGGCTCCACCGGCTAGCTTGGACCTTGACTTGACCTTGAAGATCTTTATGCTAAATATAGCAAAGCAGAAAAATAGAAGGATCTTGGATCCCTGAGAACTTTGTGGACATGTCACACAAGGCCTGGACGATCCTACGTCCTGAATTCTTTTACATGAAAGAGAAATAAATTTATATCTTTTTAAAGCTATGTTGGTTCTTTTCTTATATGCCACCAAACCTACCCAAGCTGATACACCTGACATAAAACTTGACACACTCTAATTGCTTACTTAGTTTTCTGGTTCTCTACATATACAGACTTTAATCTCCTTAAAGGAACAGACCTCGTTTATTTAGTTGCCTTTGTTGAGTTATGTGGACTAAACTGGCATGTACAGGAATTCAACTCAAAATTGTAATGGGTGAACAGGGACAGGAAAGATGGGTTTCACGACTGGGGAACTCTTCTTATGGCTGAGACACTAATTGAATGGAGGCTTGAAAGGCACACAGGACTGTGAGAATGCTCAAGTAGGAGGCTAAGAGCATACTACTTATGGGCAAATTAGGAAATCATTGGAATTTGGGGAAAAATTGAGAGGAACTGTGCTTTCAGAGGGTGTGCCGGTTATTTATTAATTTCATGTGAGCCAAGATTCCTTCTGTGTGTGTATGTGTGTGTGTGTGTATGTTCCGCTATGTATTTTAGGATGGTTTGGGCCCTGTAACCTATGTGTCTTTGCTAGGTGGCACTGGCATGAGATTAGAAATCAGGAGGAGGGGAGAAAAAACTCTCTTCCTTCTGGTTTCTGGCTGAAACTTGCAGGAGCAGCAGAGATAGTACAATAGTTACAGAGGAGTTGGTGGAAGCAACAGAGATGGAGGTGGCAACATCAGTGTCATGGCCACTTCAGCAGGGACTCCAGTGACAAGAGCAGCCAGAGTTTGCACGGTCCTCTCTGCTCCAGAAGCTCAGGATCAACAGCAACGGTCCTGCCCAGAGCCCCTTGCTGCCCTCTGGGTGTTTGTTCTTGCAGCCAAGAGTGAAAGCATTCTTACTCAATTACTAGTCTACCAGTAATCTAACCTTCTCTTTTTTGCCTTCCAAATTCCAACACCTTTGTAAGCATGTATTAACTGTTTATCTGATAAGACTTTAACTGATACAGGATATTAGTTGATGGAGGCACGTGAGCCAAAATGAAACAAGAGTCTATAACCTGGGGAATCATTTGGGAGGCATCATCTTCAGGACAAAACTCAAACTTCTTATCTGGATACGCAAGACCCTTTTAGACTTGGATCCTGGCTATCTCCAGGCTTTTCTTCTGGTGGCCAACTTATACCTTCGTCTGTGCTTCTTTCACATTAGCATGCTTATTTTATCATAATAATTTACCATCTTGAGTTTTAATTGTTCATCGAATCCTCATTTCGTTGTTGCGTTTAATTTATCCTGAAATACATATGACATAAGTAAGAGAATATATGTGTGTATTCAGATTAGATAATAATAGAACAAATACTCATATAACTCAGGTTAAGAAATAGAACATCGCCGGTACCATAGAACCTTCTGTGGGCCACTGTTACAATCACATTCCCATCGTTTCCTCCCAGAAATGACCATTACCTTGACTTTTTTTTCCTAGTTTATTCTCTTGCTTTTCTTTACTACCTTTTTTTAAAAAACAATTTATTGAAGTATGTCATTCATACATGAACATACATAAACAATAAGTGTTCAGTAAACATTGTCAACTTACAAAACAAACATGTGTAACATCATACAGGGCTCCCACATGTCACCCCACCACAAATAATTTGCATTGTTGTGAAACATTTGTTAACAAATTATGAAAGAGCATCAGTAAAGTATTACTACTAACTATAGTCCATATCTTACTCCCCTATACTTTTTTTTTTAAGGATTTATTTATTTACTTTTATCTACTTTTACCCCCCGCCCCTCCATTTTTGCTGCCCTTGTGTCCATTCGCTGGGCAACCCTCTGTGTCCATCTCCTGCCCTCTCTTCTCATCCCTCTCCTCCTGTCTTCACTGGGATTCGATCCTTGCAACCTCCAATGTGGGAGAGAGGCGTCCTACTGCCTGCGCCACCTTAGTTCCTAGTTTTTCAGTGAGTCTCGTCTTGGCTCTCCCCTGTATCACCTCCTGTTATGTCATCATCCTGCTGTGTGGCTCACAGGGCCTGATGGCACACCCAGGCATGGGACCTGGGGGTCTCACCCGCTCGCAGGGCCTGGGGGGCTCACCTGCTTGCGGGGCCTGGCGGTGCACCCGTGCATGGGGCTGGCTGTCTGTGCCTTCTATATTTTTATTTTTTTTATTTTTACCGGGAGGAACTGGGGATCGAACCCAGGTCCCTCCACATGGGAGATGGACACCCAACCACCTGAGCCACATCCATCCCCCTGCTATATCTCTTAAGGTTGACCAAAGATACCTAGAGTTACAGTCATTTCCCCTACAGGATGGTCATATAACAAATCAGGCTTTGTTTATCACTAGTTTCTAAAAACCAGACCTAGGGAGAAAAACTAGGTCTGGGGACACATGCATGGTTTCTAATATAGCGAATGTTTAGCCTACCCTGATTATCATAAAATCAGGACAGCAAGAATATTCGCACTTTACTACCTTTGAATATAACCTCAAATATAATTTTTCTAGTTTTACCTGTTTTTGATCATTATAGGAATGGAATCATAGTTATAAGTTCTGTTCATTTGATATTCTTTTTTGATGTATGCAGTTGTAGTTTGTACAGTTTTTGCCAGTACAATCTTTCCATTATATAAATATGTCATACTTTTATTGTCCATTGAATTATTGGTAGTTATTTGAATTAT
>JAQZBX010062951.1:0-16765 GCA_029593785.1 Cabassous unicinctus
TCCAAGCCTGGAGATTTCTGCCACATTCTCAAAGGGAGCAGTAACAGTCCTCCAAGTGCAGAGGCAATATCTGGCTAAGGAGGATGGTCTACTGATGGGTTCTTGTTATTGATGCCTAGCCTTATGAGTCTTTGCTCTTCTAATTGAAACTTAGCTTATTGTTATGGGGTGCCTAAGGGTTGCCACCTGAGAGGCTCCTTGTTGCTCAAATGTGGCTTCTCTCTAACCCAAACTCAGCATTTGAATGCAATACCTTCTCCCCAGCATGAGACATGACTCCTGCGGATGAGCCTCCCTGGTAATGAGGGATTACTATCATGTGCCAACTGGCAATATGACTGGAAAAGGACCTTGAATAAAAGGGGGATAACTAAAGACATATGAGTTCATGTGGCTAAGAGACATCAAAGAGAGTTGTGAAATAATATTTGGCAACCATATATCTGATAGGGACCTAATATCCTGCATATATAAAGAAATCCTACACCTCAAAAATATAATGAGAAACAACCCATTTAAAAAATGGGCATGCAACTTGAAAAGACACCTCTCTAAGGAAGAAATACAAATGGCTAAAAAGCACATGAAAAGATACTCAACATCACTAGCTATTAAGGAAATGCAAATCAAAACTACAATTAGATACCATCTTAAATGCATTTGACTGTTGGCTATTGAAAATACAGAGGACTGCAACCATTGGAGAGAATGCTGATGGGAATGTAGACTGTTCCAGCCATTGTGGAGGACAGTGTCATAGTTCCTCAGAAACCTAAGGGTAGAACTGCCATATTATCCAGCAAATTCAGTGCAGGGTATATGCTGCAGAAAAATTGAAAATAAGGTCACAAACAAATATATGCACACTAATGTTCACAGAGGCATTATTCACTAATGCCAAAAGTTGGAATCAACCCAAATACCCATCAAGAGATTAATGTATAAACAAAATGTGGTACATACATACAATGAAACATTACTCATCTGTAAGAAGGAATACAGTGCTAACATATGGGATAGCATGGATGAATCTTGAGGACCTTATACTGAGTGAAGTAAACCAAGCAATTAAGGACAAATATTACATGACCTCACTGATATGAATTAAGCAAATAGAGAAGACTTAGGGAGCTATTGCCTGGAAGATGGGTTCACAGGAAATATAGAGGTAGAAGCTTGTAAGCCATTGTCCATATGGGCATAATCTATGATAAGGTGGAAGTGGGCAGTTGGGCATTGAAAGGATATGACAGGATTGTAGTGAAAGTATTCAGGTGAATGGTACAGGTTTGACAGCTAGGTAAAGTGGGGAGGGTCGGTTGGATGGTCCAAGAAACTGGAAGTATGGTTGAGGGAGGACCAGGTGAACACTGGAGATTGGTGGGTATGTAGTTGAAAGTACAAAGTTGGGATCACTTATGGCAATATGACAAGGAAGGATTACTGGTTTAAGGTGTTGAATTGGGGTGCATTTGGGACAGGGTTCTCCTGGGGCAGTCTTCTAGGGAGTGTGTGAGTGATCATTTTATCCTATGTGTTGTATCAGTGGGAGGAGACCCACATAATGAAGGGGAAGGAGTTGGACTCCCGTCCCAGGGAGGACCGATATTTTCTCAGAGGGGCAGGAGACTCTTGAAAGCATGGGTGGTTCATAATAGGGGAGGATCACCAGTGTGTCATGACCTCGGTGTTGTTGCAAGTAACTATGAATCTTTTCATCCAAGGAATTAAGCCAGGTGGTCGCTGTGGGCCCTGAGGGGAGGGGAGGGTGGAATAGAATAGATGGAACAGTGGGTATTTAGTGGGCAATGGAAGTTTTCTACATGATCTTACAATGATGGACACAAGCTATGATAAATATCAGCAAAATTTATAAAAATGTACAGTCTAAAATGTAAACCAGAATGTAAACCAATGACCATGGTTAGTAGCTATGCTTTACTATATGTATATCAATTGCAACAAATGTTCCATCCACATAAAAAGGTATTAATATGGGAAAGGGGAAAAGGGGGAGGATGTTCGGTAAACGGGAATCCCCTGTATTCTGTATGTGACTTTACTGTGACCTAAAACTACTTTGAAAACAAAATTTAAAAATGTAAAACACTGGAGAATAAATGGAAGAAAATATCAATGTACATACAGGAGAACAGGTAGTACAGTGAAGAAAGGGAAAATGTCAAAAAAAAGTTTTAAATTTTTTTCATTTTTTAATATCCTATTTTTAATAGTATGTTTTATTAGTTTTTTAAAGTTATTATGTATTTCTTATATTCAAACCTATCATTATTTCATTTTCCTATGAATTGTATTTGGCTATTTTATTGGCTTCATTTTTGAAGAAGCTGTGGATCACAGAAGGGTTACAACTGGGGTAGGAGAGGATCATTGGTGTGGGGTGTCAGTGATGGGGGATACATGGGAGGACGTTCACCTGGACATAAATGTAAGGTATATAAATGTGTTCAAATGTTCATGGGCCATTGTCACACAATAACCAAGAGACTATTGAATTCCCATCCTGGAGAGCTCTGCCATGTTCTCTACTCGAGCAGCAACAATCCCCCAAGTGCAGGGGAAATGACTAGTGAAGGAGGATGGTCTATTGATGGGCCCTTGATATTGATGATGATGCTTGTGAGCCTTTGCTCTTGAAATTGAAACCTAGCATAGTGTTGGGGGGTGCCTAAGAGGTGCCTCCTGAGAGTCTCATTTTCATACAAATTTGGCCTCTCTCTAAGCCAAAGTCTTTATATAAATGCATTACTTTCCCCGCAGTGTCAGACATGACTCCTGGGGATGAGCTTTGCTGGCACCAAGGGATTACTACCAATGACCATCTAGCAATACAACCGGACAAAGACCTTGAATAAAAAGGGAAAAAGTTAAAGAGAAATGAGTTATATGCCTAAGATACCTCAAAGTGAGTCAGGAGATAATCCAAGAGGCAATGCTTATGCACATCTCAGCAAGACCTCATAGACTGCCAAAAGGCTTACTACCCCAAATAGTGGGACTCCTGAGGGCTCTGGGGAGACCCAGGTCCTATGGTCAGGGCAGATAGCTCTGGAGTTTGGTGTCTTGTCAGTGGGCCCTACTTTGGAGTTTGTGCTTCTGAGTGTGATAGAGGTGGACTCAGTTATGTGTTCCCTACATATGGCTCATCTTTCCCTTCTATTTGAACCAATACTGGATGCTAGACTTGGAAGGTTTACATCCAAGAGACTTGTATCTTTGGGCTGTCCATGTGCCGACTGGGCCCTGAGCCTCAGCAGAGTTGCAGTACCTACTCTTCAGTTCATTTGACTCACTCAGGACAACCAACAAGGAAGTGAGGATTGACAACCACCATAGCAAGAAAATGAAGGAGTGTACAACTGCAAGCAAGAGAGTCCCATCCATTGGGTGTAAGGGATCAAAGCTGCCTCTCATTCAGAGGTAGAGTGGGCATCACCATCACAGAATCCTCAGGATTGGGGAATGAACTATGGACTAGAATGGACTTACTGGTATTCTACTATAAACTTATTTTGATTCTAGAAATGTAAGAAATTATAACATTTATATGGAGGCAGTGACCACTGGAGGCTCTGGGGGCAGGGAGAGGGATAAACAGGTGTAATACAGGGCTTTTTTGGGATTTGGGAATCATCATGAATGACATTGCACTGACAGATACAGGCCATTATATATCTTGCCATAATGTACAGAATTGTGTGGGACAGAGTGTAAACTACAATGTGAACTGTGGTCCATGCTCAGTAGCAATGCCCCAGGATGATTTTATGAATTGCCATGAATGTGTCATATTAATGAAGAGTGTTGTTTATGTGGGAGGGTGTGGGAGGTGTGAGGAGTGGGGCATATGGGAATCCCTATATTTTTTGTGTAACATTAATGTAATCCAAGTATCTTTTAAAAAATAAAGTATACATTTTTAAAACACTTTGAAAAAGCATATTTACCTTCTATTATATGTCACGCATGTTTGTCCAAATATATATGTTTTCATATATATGTATATGTACATATACATATAAACTAATATACATATATATTTAGTTATAACCAGGATTAATGGGAAGAATATATATCTTTAACACTCTTAGTAAATGTATGAAAATTAATATGGTAGATGAATATAGAATGGTTCTAATTAAGAGAGCATTTCTTTAGCCATGCTTATAAATAAAATATAGCTTGCTGACTTTTCCATTTTTCAGCCTATTGATAGAGAAAAATATATTCTAGAGTGGAGATTAAACTCTTTGAAAGGAGACAATGAATCATATTGACTCATGATTCAGTTTTTTCTTTGTATTTGCAATTTTTTGGTCTTAAAAAAAGTGTGAAAGTGCTTGGAATTTTTAACGTGTCTGTTTAAATGAAATCTTATTTACAATAATTCTCTTTTTTGGCTATTTTCTACATTAAGTGAGTGAGGTGGTTGGAGAAGCTGCAGGAACCAAGCTAGATGATTACTTCAAAGGAATGGAAAGGGTGTCTTTGTCTACTCAAACTCCTTTTGACATAGACAGTGTCTAACATACTAAGAGGAAAGAGGAGAAATGGAAGAGGAAACTTCTCCACTTCTACCTGAGAATACACTTAGTTATTCTTAAAAATATTCTCCTTTTAGTGTATTCTTAAAATATTCTCATTTCAGTGTAAAGTTTTCTGATTTTTCATTGAACTATCCTGAGAATGAAACCTCAGTGAAGATGAAATGTTATAATACACTTTTCCTGTTGGATTTTCATAGGACTCTTCCAAGTAGGGACAATGTGTAGCTGGTGTTTGAATTGGCATGAGGTGAGAAGAAAAGAGGAGAAGGTGGGGAATGATGTCCCAAATGTTTAATGGAAAGTTGGACACTCTCTAGCTTTAAAGAATTTCTCTGACAGGACT
The DNA here is from genome assembly GCA_029593785.1 of Cabassous unicinctus. NCBI lineage: Eukaryota > Metazoa > Chordata > Mammalia > Cingulata > Chlamyphoridae > Cabassous > Cabassous unicinctus. The sequence goes on from JAQZBX010062951.1 coordinate 4,912, forward strand.
GCACCCTTGGCATTGGTGGGGTGTATTAGAGACAGTGGAGTTTGGGGAGACTATCATCAGACCTTGGCCCAAATTCTTCTACAACTTGCTAAGCTAGCCAGTTATTTTCCTGAGTTTCCATTTTTTTATAAATATATAACGGGAATACTGATACCTACTTTACAGATTTTTGTGAAGGATTAAACATAATATAAATCAGACAGGTTCTAGTAAGGTGGCACTGGAGTATGCAGGCAGGGCTCAACTCTCTCACAATAACAACAAAGGGCCAAAGCTGTGTGAAGAATCTACTGTGAGGGTCAGCAGACCAGGACAGTGCTGCACAACTCCAGGGGGGCAATGGGCAGAGAGACAAAGAACCTGAAAAAACAAAAGTGTGTTACTAAACCCTCACAGAGACCAGAAAGGGCTCCCATTACCAACACTCAAGATATGAAGCCTGGATAAAAATCCTGGCTCACTCCAGCTGAGAGGGAAACAAACGTCTTCCTCCCTTTCAGCTGTTACAAGGGAAGAGGGAGGTTGAGTTGGAGGGCTCCTCTTCAGTAAATTCAGCCAGAAAATCCTTCTTTGAATCTAGGCTCTGGTTAGGCCAGACACACTGGAAAATGGCAGTTGAAAGAAAGACCTTGATAGAAAGTTTTGCCGGTGAGTGCCATCTGCTGACCAGACTGAAAATAGCAAGAAGAAAAGTTTCTTTTAGGTCTCCGTTTAGTTCCATCCCTGGGTAAATATCTATGCCCCTTTAGTTAGCACCTGAACCAATTTTGCTAACTTAAGCAGGGTAATTTTAAAGACTTAAAATAGTTGAACCAAAAATCAAAGAAGTGCTGTGGAAAAAAAAAACACTAGGCAAGAGAGAGAAATTGACCATCAAAGTAAATTCACAAACATTTTTAGATGCCTAGACATCAGCAAAAACTTCCAAGCCATATTAGGTAACAGGAGGAGGTGGCCAGTCCCAAGGAACAAATCAAATATCCTGAGGAAATAGAGGATTCATGACAACTAATCAATGATAATCACACAATGCTCCTAAATCAGTTCAAGGAGTTAAAGAGAAATATGACTAAAGAGATAAAGGATATTAAGAAAACAATGAGTGAGCATAAAGAACAATTTTAAAGCCTGCAAAGAAACATAACAGAGCTTTTGAGAATGAAGAATATGATGGATGAGATTAAAAATACCTCAGAGGCACATAAGAGCAGATTTGAATAGCTTGAATTCAGAATTAGTGATTTCAAGGGCAGAATATCTGACCTGGAAATGACAGAGGAACAGAAATAGAAAAGAATGGCAAAAATGGAACAGGTCTCGGGGAATTGAATAGCAATGGGAAACACACAAACATACATGCTATTTGTGTCCCAGAAGGAGAAGAGAATGGAAAAGGGTCAGAAAGAATATTTGAGGAAATAATGACCAAAAGTTTCCCAATCCTTATGAAAGACATAAATATCAATATCCAAGAAGGACAGTGCACCCCAAACAGAATAAATCTGAATAGACCTACTTGGGCACGGCCACTATCCAGAATGACAAATATCAGAGATAAAAAGAGGATTCTGAAAGCAGCAAGAAAAAACAAGTTTCACATACAAGGGAACCTCAACAAGATTAAAGGATGAGCTCTCATCAGAAACCATGGAGGCAAGAAGAAAGTGGTATGCTGTATTGAAGGAACTGAGAGGGAAAAACTGCTAGATAGAAATTCTGTGTCTAGCAAACCTGTCCTTCAAAACTTAGGGTGAGTTTAAAGTCTTCACAGACAAACAAAACTGAGAGACTATGTTACCAAAACACCAGAATTAGAAGAGATACAAAAGTGAGTGCTGTAGCCTGAAAGGAAAAAACAAGGGCAAGAGACTTGAAGAAGAGTATAGAAATGAAGATTATTAGGAAGGGTAAATTAAAAGGTAAAAAGAAAGACAATAGTAAGATAAGACAACAGAAAGCCAAATGTCAAAATGGATGAAATTATTAATGCCTTTACAATTAATAACATTGAATGCTAATGGCTTGAACTCCCACTCAAAAGTCATAGACAGAATGGATAAAAAAATATGAGCTATTTATATGCTGCCTCAAGTGACTCACCTCAGACATAAAGACGCAACAAGATTGAAAGTGAAAAGTTTGAAAAAGATATTTCACACAAGTAGTAACCAAAAAAGAACTGGAGTAACAATACTAATATTGGACAAAATAGATTTTAAATGCAAAACTGTTCTAAGGGATGCAGAAGATCATTATATATTTCTAAAAGAGAAAATTTACCTAGAAGAAATAACTATACTAATCTGCATGCCCTAAGACACATGAGGCACACACTGGCAAAACTGAAGGGAGAAATAGATGTCTCTACAATAATAGTTGGAGACTTCAATACACCACTCTCAGTATTGGATAGAACATCTGGACAGAGGGTAAATAAAGAAACAGAGTGGGGGAAAAAAGAAACATTGCTTGAATAATATGATAAATGAACTAGACCTAACAGACATTTATACAGCATTATACCTCAAAACAGGAGGATATATATTATTTTCATGCACTCATGGATAATTCTCCAGGGTAGATCATATATTGTGTCACATGACAGTTCTCAATAAATTAAAAAAGATTGAAATTATACAAAACAGTTCTAATCATAACAGAATGAAGCTGGAAATCAATAATGGATGGAAAAGGGTAAATTTCAAAAACATATGGAGATTAAACAACATACTCTTAAATAATCAGTGGGTCAAAGAAGAAATTGCAAGAGAATTCATTAAATATCTTGCAATGCATGCAAATGAGAACACAGCATAGCAGAACCTATGGGACACCGCAAAGACAGTGCTGAAAGGGAAGTTTATAGCCATCTATGCTTACATTAAAAAAAAAAGAAAGAGCTAAATTGAAGATCTAACTCTATACCTTGAAGAACTAGAAGAAAAGGAAGCTAATCCCAAATCTACCTGAAAGAAAGGAATATTAAAGATCAGAGCAGAAATAAATCAAGAACATAAAAATAATAGAGATAATCAACAAAACCAAAAGTCAGCTATTTGAGAAGATCAACTAAATTGACAAACCCTTCCTAGACCAACAAAGAAAAAAAGAGAATACCCAAAAAATTAAAATTAGGGGAAAATGTCACTGACCCCACAGAAATAAGATATACCCTAAGATAATAATATGAATAACTGTACGCCAAAAAACTAGAAAATGTAGATGAAATGGACAAATTCCTGGAAACACATGAACAACAAACACAGACCCTAGAAGAAATAGAAGACCTCAACAAACCACTCACAAGAGATTGAAACAATCATCAGAAACCTCCCCAAGATGAAGAGCCCATGATCAGATGCCTTCAGGGGTGAATTCTACCAATCATTGAAAGATAATCTAATACCAATGTTTCTCAAGCTGTTCCAAAAAATTGAACAGGAAAGAATGCTACCAAACTCATTCTATGAAGCCATCACCCTAATATCAAAACCAGATAAAGATATTATGAAAAAAAAGAAAAATAATACCAATTTCTCTAATGAATGTAGATGCAAAAATCCTCAGCAAAATAATTGCAAGCCAAATCCAAAAGTACATTAAAAGAATTATACACCACGATCAAGTAGGTTTTATCCCAGGTATGCAAGTGTGGTGTTCAACACAAGAAAATCAATTCATTTAACAAATGACTTTGATAAATTGAAGAATAAAAATCACATGATCCTCTCAATTGATGAAGAAAAGGCATTGTCAAAATACAGTATTGTTTCAACAGTAAAAATTTAGGAATAGAAGAAAGCATTCTCAGTATGGTAAAGTGCATATATGAAAGACTTATAGCTAGCATTGTATTCAGTGGTGAATGACTGAAAGCTTTTGCACTGATATCAGGAATAAGACAAGGATGCCCATTGACCCTACTGTTATTCAATATTGTGCTAGAAATTCTAGCTAGAGGAATTAGGCTAGATAAAGAAAAAAAAGTCACCCAAATAGAAAAGGAAGAAATAAAATTTTATTCCCTGATGATATGACCCTATATCTAGAAAATCCTGAAAAATCCACAACAAAGTTTCTAGAAGTAATAGATGAAGTTCAGCAAAGTGGTGGGATACAAGATTAATACAATAATCAATAGCGTTTCTATATACTACTGTTGACTAACCTGAGTAAATCAAGAGGAAAATTCCATTTATAATAGCAACCAAAAGAATCAAATATTTAGGAATAAATTTAACCATGGACATAAAGGACCCGTATTCAGAAAACTACAAAGCATTGTCAAAGGAAACTGAGGAGGATTAAATAGATGGAAGGACATTCTTTGTTCATTGACTGGAAGAGTGAATATGTTTAAGATGTCAATTCTACCCAAACTGATTCACAGATTCAACACAATCCCAATAAATATACCAATAGCCTTTTTTGCTAAATGGAAAATCCAATTATCAATTTTATTTGGAATAGTAAGGGGCCCAAAATCCCCAAAAATATCTTATAAAAGAAGAATGAAGTTGGAGGACTTTCACTTCCTGACTTTAAAGCATCTTACTTAGCTACAGAGGTAAAAAAAAAAAAAAAAACAGCATGGTACTGGAATACAGACAGACAGATTGACCAAATCTAGAACTCAGAAATAGACCCTCACATCTACAATCAATTGATTTTTGATAAGGCTGTCAAGCCCACCCAGCTGTGCCAGAACAGTCTATTGAAAAAATGGTGATGTGAGAACTGGACACCCATAGCCAAAGGAAAGAAAGAAGACCCCTACCTCATACCTTATACAAAAATTACCTCAAAATAGATTAAAGACTTAAATATAAAAGCAACAACCATAAACTCCTAGAAGAAAATGTAGGAAACTATAAATGTCTTCAAGATCTTGTAGTAGGTAGTGGTTTCTTGGGCTTTACACCCAAAGCATGAGCAAGAAAAGAAATACATAAAGGGGACCACCTCAAAATTAAATGATTTACACCTCAGAGGACTTTTCCAAAGGGGTGAAAAGACAGTCACCTCAATGGGAGAAAATATTTGGAAATCACTTATCTGATAAAGGTTTAATTTCCATGATATGTAAAGAGATTCTACAACTCAACAATAAAAGAGAAACTTCCCTATTAAAAATGGGCAAAAGAATTGAATAGACAGCTGTCCAAAGAATAAATAAAAATTGGTGGAAAAACTCATGGAAAAAATGTTCAGCATCACTAGAGATTAGGGAAATGCCAATCAAAACTATGATGAGATATTTCACACCTATTAGAATGGTCCCTATTAAAAAGTCAGAGAAACTATAAGTGTTAGAGAGGATGTGGAGAGATAGGAACCCTTATTCTTTTATGGTAGGAATGTAGAATGATACAGCCAATGTGGAGAACTGTTTGGCAGTTCCTAAGGAAGTTGAATATAGACTTGTCATGTGACCCAGCAAAACCACTACTAGGTATATCCCCAGAAGGCCTGAGAGCAGTGATACAAATAGACATCTGCACACTGATGTTTACAGTGGTGTTATTCACAATTCTGGAAAGATGGAAACAACACAGATGTCCATCAATATCATATGATTGTGCTATTATGAGCTAAATATATTGTGTAAACTCATGGAGTCAAAAACTAGAATGAACGTCACCAGGAAATAGAATGAAATAGAGAGTGTAAATCTGAGGGTGATCAGTGCTGAACTGGAAGAAAAGATGTCAGTCTTTGAAAATGAATAGAAAATGGTGAAAGCACATCATAGTGTTTTTACCTAGCAGAACTATTACATTGGTGGGCCAGTGATTGAAAGGGAAAGTGTAAGGACATGTATATTACTAGAATGAAAGCTAAAAAATGTAATGTGGGATTGAAAACCTCATGTGAACTATGAATATAGGTAATGTTGCATATATAAACCTTTTTCAGAAAATATAAATGCAAATAAATTAGAGAGATGGCAGTGGAAATGTAGAGAAATTGAATCGATTAGTTTTTTTTATTATTGGAATAATGAAAATGCTCTAATAATGATTGAAGCGATGAATACACAACTATATGATAATACCAAATACCATTGATTGCACATTTTGGGTGGATTTATGCTTTATTAATATGTATCAAATTTGATATCTTAAAAATATATATGGCAATATTTATGTGTGTCTATGTTCTAGAAACATGAGTTTTAAAAAAATGTCTAATTAGTGTACTGTTTTAAATTAAGAAGAATTTTAATATGAAAAAATTATATAAATCATTCATGTAGTGTGCTGTTAAAAAATAGGTTCGTAACAAGTAAGGTTGAGGGTGGGGAACAAAGTATCTCATTTCCTTGTTCTCACAGTATGCTTGCTTCACTTTTTGACTGTTCATAGCAATCAATATTTAGACTAATGATGAAAAGCATTTATTGCAGAGAAATATTTTAGGTGCTAAATTGCTGATGGGTAATGAATGGGTTTGGGGAATCAAATCCTGCATTTGAGCAGAAGATGTTGCAAGCCAACGGTACCTAGATACCACATTTATGCATTAAGAATAGTACTTTTGTACGTTATTGTAACAAGGTAAACTTTTTCTTTATGTTCTGCTTTGGGCATTATCGGTTTGTTTGTTTTTTTCCCTTGGTCCTTGTCAGTTCCAGTGTGCTGCTGCAGTTTTGCTATTTTTCCTGTGTTTGAATGACAAGTCAGACAAAGAAAATTCCTAGATGTTCCCTGCCTTACCTTTTTTTTTTTTAAACAGGCTGTATTATCAGCCAAAGGGGTGCTGATGCAAAATACCAGAAATCTGTTGGTCTTTATAAAGGGTATTTATTTGGTGTAGAATGTTACAGTTACCAGGCCATAAAGTGTAAGTTTCTTCCTTCACCAAAGTCTTTTGCCACATGTTAGAGCAAGACAGATGCTGATGTTTGCCAGGGTTCAGGATTCTTGGACTCGTCTCTTCCCGGGACTCCATTTCTCTCCAGGCTCAGCTCCTGTGTTTCCTCCACAAGGTCAGCTGTAGACTATGAGGCTCTCTAGGCTTTGCCTCACTCCACAAGGCCAGCTGTGAGTTGTCAGGTGAACAGCTCATCTCTTTTCCTGGGGCCTACTCTCCTTCCTCACAACCAAGCTTCTCTGTCCTCTTACTTCCTGGTGCTCTGGATTAAGACTCTGCATCAGAACTCCAAGTCAAAACTGCAACTCTGTCCTTTGCCATGTCTTTTATCTTTGATTCCCCACCCATCAAGTGGTAGGGCTGAATACCCTTGATGTGGCCCAATCAAGGCCCTAATCATAACTTAATCATTCCCAGATGAACAGACCATTTTACAAGTATAATCCAATATCTATTTTTGGAATTCATAACTATATCAAAGTGCTATAAAGTCAAATCATCGTTTTTTTTTATTTTATTTAATTTCTTTTAAAAGACACTTAGATTACATAAATATTACACAAAAAATACAGGGATTCCCATATGCCCCACTCCCCACAACTCTCTCACCCTCCCAAATGAACATCCTTCATTAGTGTGGGATATTCATTGAAATTGATAAATGCATCCTGGGGCTTTGCCATTAAGCATGGATCATAGTTCACATTGTAGTCTATACTCTCCCCCACAGTTCTGCATGTTGTGTGATGATATAAAATGACCTATATCTGTCATTGCAACATCACTCAGGATGATTCCCAAGTCCCAAAAAAGCCCACATATTACAACTTTTTCCATCTCCCTGCCTTCAGAGCCTCCAGTGGATATTGGCTCCACATCAGTGTTGTAATTTCTTCCACTGCTAGATTCACAATATTCTGTAGTAGAATACCAATAAGTCCATTCTAGTCCATAATTCTTTCCCCAATCCCAAGGATTCTGTGATGATGACATCCACTCCATCTCCAATTGAGAGGGGGCTTATATCCCATGGGGAAGATGAATGGGACTATCCTGCCTGGAGCTGTAGATTCTCTTCATTCCCTGAGACAGCCATTGTCCATCATCATCTCCCTTCCAATTGTCCTGGGTGTGTCCAGTGAGCTGTAGAGTAGGTGTTGCAACTCTGCCAAATTCTGGGTCCAACTGGCACATGTACAGACCAAAGACTTGAGTCTGTGGCTGTACACCTACAAACTCCAGTACCAAGTATAGGTTTAAAAAGAAAGGACAGATGAGCCATGTGCAGGGAAGACATAATTGAGTCCAATTCTGTCACTCTCAGGAACACAAACTCCAAAGAAGAGCCCAAATGCAAGGCACCAAACTTCAGAGCTATCCACTCTGACCATAGTACCTGGGTGTCTCCAAAGCCATCAGGAGCCTCACTATTTGGGATAGTATCCACTTTGGAATTCTATGAGATCCTGCTGAGATGTGTGTAAGCGTTACCTCTGGGATGACCCCCCAACTCACTTTGAAGTCTCTTAGCGATATAAACTCATTTGTCTCTATATTTCCCCCCTTTTATTCAAGGTCTTTTTCCAGTTGCATTGCTAGTTGGATCTGGGTAGCAAACCCTCGGTGCAAGGGAGGCTTATCCCCAGGAGTCATGTCCTATGCTGGGGGGAAGGTAATGCATTCATTTGCTGAGTTTGGCTTAGAGAGGGGCCACATTTGAGCAATCAGGAGGCTCTCAGGGGGCAACCCTTAGGCACTCTATAAGAGTAGGCTAAGTTTCAACTTCTGGAGCAAAGGCTCATAAGCCTAGTCATCAATATCAAGGGCCCATCAGTGGATCATCCTCCATCACTAGTCACTGCCCCTTCATTTGGGGGACAGTTGCTGCTCCCTTAGAAAATGTAGCAGAGCCCTCCAGGATGGGAATTCAGTATTCTCCCAGTTATTGTGTGAGTCTCTACTCACTGTGACAGTGTCCTATGAATATTTGAACATTTTTACATACCTTATATCTATGCTCAGGTGAACTTCCTCACATGCATCCCCCATTCCTGACACCCCATACCAATGATCCTCCCCTACCCCAGTTGTAACCCATCTCTGATCCAAAAGTTCTTCAAAGATGAAGCCATTACAATAGCTGAATGCAAATAGGAAAATGAAACAATAATATTTAAATATAACAAGTAAAATACATAAAAATTAAAAACAAAACAAAATAAAATTAAATTAAAAGATTGGGATATTTAAAGAAATGAAAAACATAAAATCAAATTTTTTTGACATTTTGGCTTCCATCACCACAATATCTGGTGTCCTGACTGTACCATGGCACCTTCCCCCTCTCACTCCCCAATGTCTCACTATTTTTCATTTTGTTTTCAAAGAAATTTTAGGTCAGAGCAAAGTCACACACAGAATAGAGTAGACCTTATAAACCCAACATCCTCCCACTATCCTACCCCCCCATTAATAACTTTTTTATGTGGCTAGTACGTTTGTTATAACTGATATACAAATGGTGCACATAGATACTAAACATGGTCAAAGGTTTACACTATGGTTTACATTTTAGATTGTACTTTTATAGATTTTGATGATATTTACCATGTCCTGTGACCATCACTGTAATATCATGTAGAACACTTCCACTGCCCACTAAATACCCCCTGTTCAATCTACTGACAAAATAGATCTTAAATTCAAAACTATTTTAAGAGACAAAGATGGACACTGTATATTAGTGAAAGGGGTAATCTTTCAAAAGGAAAGAACAGTCATAAACATTTCTGCACCTAACCAGGGCATCTCAAAATACATGAGGCAAACACTGGAAAACTAAGTGGAGAAATAGACGCCTCTACAATTATAGTGGGGGACTTAAATACACCATTATCACCATTAGATAGAATATCTTGGCAGAGAATCAATAAAGAAACAAAGACTCTGGATAACACATTAGAGGATCCAGACTTAATAGACACATACAGAACACTACACCCAAATACAGTGCGATATACATTCTTTTTGAGTGCACATGGATCATATTCCAAGATAGACCACATGCTAGGCCACAGATAAAATCTCAATGAATTCAGAAAGATTGAGATTATACAAAATAATTTCTCTGAACATAATGGAATGAAATTGGAAATCATTAAGTGCCAGAGAACCAAATTAGGAACAAAGATATGGAAGTTAAACAACATACTCATAGACAAATGGTGGGTCAATGATAAATCTCAAAAGAAATCAGTAACTACCTTGAAAGAAATGAAAATGACAACACAACATATCAAAATATATGGGATGCAGCAAAAGGTATACTGAGAGGGAAATTCATATCCAAAATGCATGTATCAAAAAAGAGAGAGCTAAAAGAGAAGACCTAACTGCACATCTGGAGGAATTGGTAAAACAACAAAATAACCCCAAAGGAAGTAGAAAGAAGGAAATAACAAAGAGCAGAACTAAATGATATAAAAAATAAGAAAGCACTAGAAAAAAATAAACAAAACCAAAAGTTGGTTCTTGAAGATCAATAAAATTGACAAACCCTTAGCCAGACTAACAAAGAAAAAAAGAGCAGATGCAAATACACAAAATAAGAAATGAGGAAGGGAATATCACTGCTGACACCCCAAAAATAAAGAGTATCATAAGAGGATACTTTGAAAAATTATATACCAAAAAGAATGATAATTAAGAACTAGTGTTAGGATGAGTTGCTATGATCTGCTCATCCCAAATGGTAATATATATATCTCCAGGTCAAAATTAGCTTTTTGTAAATTTAGCTGGACACCAACACTAAATAGTTCTGGACACCCACAATAAATTTTAAAAATGCTATTGTGAAGAACAAACTGAAAGGAATGATTTGTAATGGCAAGAAAAAAGAGGTAAATATTCAAGTGATATGTTCTTGAAAATTTCCAGTGATGAAAATGCCATGGCCAGAGTGAGGAGAAAAAGTTGGTAGACTTCAGTTTGAGGCAATGGAGAGGTTCATCAGATGGCTGAGTTTTATTTTCAATGTAAAATGTAGAGTATGTTAACTTACTATTGAATGTGAACTTACAAGAGTTGAGTACAGTTGTTGGAGGATAATGGAGAGTATGATTAAAAACTTTATAAAAAAGGAATCTGGAATTCTAAAGAGAAATGTTGCAATTTTCAGGTCATCAGTACATCTCCCAAAACTGTGGGCCAACTGAATTAATAAGCCATTCCTGTACTCCAGCTCCTCATTGTTAAGGCATCTAGGAAACCTAAAAACACACCTTGTAAATGTGCTTCTCATTGCCTTATTTTTTTGCCTTGAATTTGACTTTTTTTAAAAAGAATCATCATGTATATCATACAAGATTTCCATATACTGTCCCACCACAAAACCTTACATTGCTGTGACATTTATTACAAATGATGAAAGAATGTCATCATGATATTACTGTGATCTACAGTCCATAGCTTATATTTGGTATATTTTTCCACAAATCATCCTATTATTAACAACATATATTAGTGTTGTATATATGTTATAGTTCATGAGACAGTGATCTCATATTTGTACTGTTAACTCTAGTCCATCATTCACCATGGGGTTCACTGGGTTAAAAGGCACCCTCCTTTTAACAATCCAACCAAAGTGAGCAATCAATAGCTTTCAGTTTAATATGCTGTCAACAGCTCACTCCATTTCAGAATTAATTCAAAAGGAAATTTCCCATACCCCTTATATGTCCCCATTTTTAACCCTTAGCAATGTTATAATATCTTCTTGGTCTTTGTAAAAATATTACAAAATTACTGTTACCTGTTGTCTATATGTTACATTAGTTGTATTTTCCCCATGTATATCGATATCCTTAACAACTTGTAATAGGGGAACATTCTTATTTTTGTAATATTAATCACAATCATCATCTATCATCCATCATCCATTACTGAAATTGCTATGTTATACAGTCCCTAGATTATA
>JAQZBX010062952.1:0-16784 GCA_029593785.1 Cabassous unicinctus
ACATTGTGCCCTCCAGCAAGGTGGCTGCATAAAGCTTGTTACATCTTTAACAACAAAAATAGTTGCCTAATCTTTATATCTTATATGTGCCAAACCTTTTATTTAGTGAAAATTCCAAATACCCTTCCTTTCTTCATCATTTCCTTCCTCCCTTTCTCCTTTTCATCTTTTCTTAAATTCTTTAAGCCATAACTTACCCTCTTTTTGTTGTTCTCATATCAGTTTATATATGAGACAAATGACTGGCTCCTTCTTCACTGCTGCCACTGCCTTTGCCAGGGTGCTGGGTACAGATGAGCTGTGTGGGTAACTGAGGAAGTATCCCATAGACCTAGATCTACACTTAAGATATATCCTGGGGCAACACTCCTGGAAAATCTAGGAAGATTTTTACACAATGTGTAGCACTTTGATATTATTGATGAATTTCAAAAGTAGTATTGGATTATGTTTGTAAACTGGTCTTTTCCTTTGGGCATATTAGAGTGTATTGGATTCAGAGGTTTTACTTTTACTTGGTTAAACAGTGATTAAGGCTTTGATTGGGACAAATCAGTAGGGCATTGAGTCCCTGCCCCTTGGTGGGTGGGGACTCACAGAAAAAGACAAAAGACATGGCAAAAGAAGAGAGTTAAGAGTTTTGATGTTAGAGTTTGATGCTGGAGTTTTGATCCTGGAGCCCAGAAAGTAAACATGCAGGAGATGTGAGTAAACATGCAGGAGATGTGAGGAAGGAGAGAAGTCTCCATCAAACACAGGCAGAGGCCTCAGGGAGAGAAACAGAGCCATTCACTTGATATTATACAGCTGGCCTTTGGAGGAAGTGCCACAGCTGAGCCCAAGAGAGAAATGGAGCCCCAGGAAAAGAGAAATCCAGGAAGCCTGAATCCTCACAGATGTTGGCAGCCATTTTGCTCCAACATGTGGCAATAGGCTTTGGTGAGGGAAGTAACTTATGCTTTATGGCCTGGTAACTGTAAGGTTCTACCCCAAATAAATACCCTTTTTAAAGGCCAACAGATTTCTGGTATTTTGCATCAACACCCCTTTAGTTGACTAATACACAGTGAGAACAGACACAGTGTGAGCCCTGAGGCCCTAGATTTTCTGGACAAACTTGTACCACAGGACCTTCAACAGACTAACCACCAAAGAGGCCTTGGAGCACCCATTATTCTACCTTGTGGTGCAGGGACAGGCCTAGCCTTGCATAACTAATGCTGTGCTTTCCAGGGGTTGCTCTACAGCATGGTGAAGACTGGGAAGCAATGGGTGATGCAGAATTGATGCCTGACAATAAAACCAACCAGCCAAAACACACATCTTTAAGAAAAAGTGTAGTTTCATAAAAAATAAATTCTTTCTAAATGCAAAAAAGAGTAAAGACCTAAATTTTGTCAAAAAGAAAGAAATTAAAAAAACTCCTCAGTGCTCCTCTACAGAGACCTGTCACTCTGACAGCCTGATAATGCACATAGCTCCGGAACTGAGGGAAATCCTCCCTCTGGAATGCATGGGAGATAAGAGACTGGGAGGTGTTGTGCATTACCTTTATTTCACAGGAGCCCACTGTTGAATTAGCCTATTCAGTCAACAAGCTCTGAATACCTGACTTCCTATATATTCCATTCAGGGTAAAGTTATAGCAAAATGTCAACAGTCTATACTAACACACAGCCTCATTTGCAAAAAGGTGATATTAAACAATGACAGTATTTTTAAGCTCTTTTACAAATTCATGTTTTATGTATATTTATTTATGACATGAGGTCTTCAGGAAATGATGTCATCCCTGCAGATTTCCTCCAGGTGTATTCATTTGTGAGCAAACTGTAATCTTTTCACAGAAGCGTCCTATTTGAAGTCAGGTGTTATCACTTTAAACGTTGTGGTGCCATGAATAGGTCAATTGAAATTAGATGTTAAGTGTATAACTTAAATTGTAACATTTTGATTTGCCTAACCATAAAATCTTGTTGCTGTTTTCTTTTGTTTAGCCTTCTTTTCAGGCTTATAAGAAAAAATCACCATTTTCTAGCACATCCCTATGTGTGCACCTATTTTAATGTAGCTCTTTAAAACAAAGGCTTTTGTTCACAACCATAAGTAAAGCTGGAAAGTCAGTCTTCAGGCCAATCAAGGAAGGAGAAAAATGTCCCATTAGAGTTTATTCAGGAAAGATTTATTGGGTGTAATCTCCACTTTTTAACCCCATGAGTGAAACAATTGCCTACTGTAATCAGGGGAACACACATTTTTAAGCTCTGATATCTGATAGATAATGTGATGGAAAAGGCAAGTATTTTTCACAGGCACTTGCTGCAGCTTTGTGGCAAGGCCACCCAACTGACTGAAAGGAAAGGACTATACCAGGGGCTTGGGGAAGGAAGGGGTGCAAGGATTAAAGCTTTGGATCCATTGTGCTAATCTGTACATTTGGCAAAAGAAGCTAGATATTTTTTTCATAGGACTGATTTCATTTTGGGGACTTGTCACCAACACAGGCAAGTCCCCTCACCCCAGCTGCCATTGGAATCCCAGCTGCAGAGCCATGAGACAGTTGTGGGCATTTCACACACCTGGGCTAGAGCTCATGTGTCACCATATCCTAATTTTATGATTTCATTATTAACTATTTAATAATGCTATACATTTTTTCAAAGTTAGATTGTTTGAAACAGCTGCTCACACTCCACCTTCTAATAAAATCATCCTAGTATTGGTAAAAAAGGATAAAATGAATGGTTACTCTTTGTTTAAATGTGTTATCTTCTTTTCAAATAAATATAAGTATCATTTTGCTTTGACCCTCTAGCTACCCATCCATTCATATTTAAATATTCTTTCTCCAAAACTGGTAGTTTAAACATCATATAAGTCTAGACATCTTGTTAAAGCAGTTCCTGAGAAATAGATAATAACCAGGGTGTGCATGATAAGATTGCATTGGAAGTGTAAACATAGCTGAAAGTTCCTCAAAACACAATTAATGGAAGGGCACTGAAGTTATATCTTGTTTGCTTGTAGGTCCAGAGACATTAAGATGTTTGTATGTATATAAAAAGTTCTGTGTGTGGTGGATGAGGCAAATCTTTAGAAGAAAGAAGGATCTCCTGAGTAGGCAGAAATTCTATGATGGTTGTATTTCTATTTGGGGTAGCCACTAGAGACCATTCTACAAACCATAACCTACAAAGCCTTATATTTTAAACCCAAGAGAAAGCTGAAGAGACAAAGAAATGCAAATGCAATAAATTATTTGGGACTGAATTGTGTCTCTGAAAATGATGCCTTGAATTTCTATTCCCCAGTACCTCAGAATATGAATTTATTTGGAAATAGGAATGTAGCAGATTCAATGAGGCAAGTCGAAATTAGATCATACTAGAGTAACACATACACTTAATCCAACATGATTTGTGTTCTTTTAAGAAAAGGACAGCTCAACTCTGATGAAAATGAGTCACTGAGTGTACACTTTAAATGGATTTAACAAAGCATGGGACTATATAACACATGGAATCCAATGGTGGATTATGGATTGTGGTTAACAGGACAAATATGAGAATATTTTCTTCTGAATGATAAAAATTTATAATATGATATAGACTTTTAATAATTGTGTGGGTTGGGAGAAAATACACCAAATGTAATAAATGGGCTATAGTTATTTTGATGGTGATCTTTCGTAGTTTGTAACAAATGTTTCACAACAATGCAAGTTGTTGATGGTGGGTATATGTATGGGAGCCTTGTATGATGATATACATGCTTGTTTTGTAAATTCACAAATTTTACTATATGTTTATTGCTTATGTATGATCATGTATAAAAGATATATTTCAATAAAATTTTATTTTTAAAAAGAAGAGGAAATTTGAACAATGTCAGTGAATTACGATGTGGGAGTACCATGTTACAACATGAAAGAAATTGAAACCCAATAATTGCTGACCATCGCCAGAAGCAGGAAAGAGATATGTAACAGATTTTGCCTTACAGATTTCAAAGGAAGCATGGCAGTTTCAATGCTTCAATATCAGACTTCTAGAATCTAAGACACAATATATTTCTGTTGTTTAAGCCACCCAGTTTGTGGTGATATATTATAGCAGTACTAGGAACCTAAGACAATAGTCTTGAAGGTAATTTTCTGCTGCTCTCATCAAGGAAGACTGTGAGGGAAGGAGGCATTTCCATAGATGGTAATTCTATCAAATATTTAAAGTTTGTGAGCCTGGGTCATGATTGAGTAGAGCACCACAGAATCACTATAAACCCTCCAGGCTTTCATGGAGATGGAGGCTCAAAAGAGGGTCCAAAAGACCCAACAATACAGTGTTCCACCTGAGGAGAATAAGGCAGATCCAGAGAGGAGATGACATGGGAACACCACTAGGTGGCATGAGAAGCAAAACAATTTAACAAGACAGATTCCCTTTCAGAAGTGATTCACCAAAGAAATCCTAATGTCTGAATATGGTGTCTGTGTTCCATATGGGAAAATTAACATTTCATTAAAATTTCCTCTCCAAGTCCTTGTTTGTATCCATGTGGCCAGAAGGGATATGATGAAACTATTAGGTGGATTTGGAACTCCTTTGCCAGTGACTGCAGCAAGGGTTATTTGAACATAGCCCATCAGCATTCAGTCTGTTCTAGTATGCTTAATAAAGGCTAATGCCCAAGGATCCCATATATCTGACTGCTTGGGGATCAGCAGGGACTCTCAGCACCAGCTCACTTAGAATTCACATCACTGAAGAAAGTAGAAGGCAGGATCAGAGAGAGACAGAGCAAGACATCCACTTGGCAAGCCCTGGATATTGAGGGTTATGGCTTTATCAGAGCCACAGACAGTGTCCAGGGTGGAGACATGGACAACATTTGAAAGTGACCTCAGTGCTAAGGAATGTTCTTAGAAAGGGGTGGGTATAAGCTGCGTTCCTGTACCCCAACATCAACAGGTCTTCAGCCACATATTTTCATCAACCCTTATGTTCTGCACCAAGATCCTATATGGAAGACATGCAAATGTGGTCCCTTCTCTCTACTGATGACAATTGGCTCATCCCCTGACCCTGCAACAACTAGAAGATTCCAGGCATTTCTCTCTGCTTCCCCCATTCTGAGTCCAGGAAAAAAGCAGGACCCTAACCATGGAATCTAAGCCTAGATAGGCTTTTCTTCTCACTTTTTTATAGGGTAGATAAAGCAAATTAAGAAACAGATACAGGGGAATGGGAGAGATATAGATAGATGAGGTAGAGATAGAGATAGATATTAGATGATAGAGACAGAGAGAAGGGAATTCCAAATTTAAAAATATGTTTGCAGCAGTCCATTGTGCAGTGCAGCTGGCTAATATCTATTACAATGTGAGGCATGAGGAATATCAGAGGGTCTCTAGGACTCTCCAGTACACCTCTGAATTCACCTCTACCAGTTACTGGTTGTACTTACCCTCTAAGAATCCAGGGAACAGGCTGCAATGGGTGGCTATGATTAGCCCTTATGGGAACATGAAGAACCATGCAGACTCCATGAAGGACTGATTCACCACCTCTAGAGACAAAATAGACAACCTACTGTTTCTGCAGGTGAGCAGCCTGAGAGCCCCAAACACATCCAACTTTCACTGTTGAAGAGAATCAGAGTGGGTAAGGCAATGTGAGTCCAGATGAATGTCTCCCTGAGGGAGGCCCCAGGAGGCTCAGAGATGTTGGCTGAGGGTGCTTCGGACCCCATGATCATGGGGCTAGCTCTTGGATCAGGTGCAGTGGGAAGGAGACAATTGATACTTTTGGAGCTGTGGTTTTATCTTGAGCAAAGAGTGTAATTTCTTGAGGGATACTTATATTCATATTTCTTTTCTATTGCCCTCATTTTTTTCCTGGTCATCCGTGCTGTTTCTCAGGACATATTTCCCCAAAGATGAGCGGATAGCAAATTGCCTCTAGTGTACAGAGAAGTCATGGAATGATACATTACCAGAGGAAATTGGGTAATGAAGGCAATAACCTATGTGGAAGATAATCATTAGGGGACAAAATGTGGATATATAAAGTCTAGTGTGAGCTCAGTTTGTAGAATGGATATAGAAAAGGTAGTATGCTCTGAGGGTCTCAGAGTCCTATAGATAAACACAGTGGTGCAGGGAAAACCCTGGGGGTAGAAAGAGCTTGAGTATATAGAGGTTTTCTATAATCACAGTGACAGGCTGACTGACAGACTGACTGACTGAATGAATGAGAGAACTCATGGGGGTAACTGTAGGGTGGACATTGTAACAAGGATTGGAAAACCTTAGGTTTGGAAAACCCTGCCCCATACTTCTAAATCTCAATGTGCATTTGTACAGCTCACAAATCTCCTACCCTCTATCCAATGGTCTTGGTACAAGTTCTTCTGCATAATAAATCTTTATGGCCTTGGGAAAAAGGAGAGATAAGGATATTTTTACACCCTGTGTACACTGTGTACACTGTGTCCATTAACTGAAAGTGGATTTTAAAATATAAAATTATTTACTTATATTAATATTAACATATAAAGTTCTGTTAATTGTGAGTTTATAATATCAAACAACCTTTTCCAGTAATGATGACTGAAAGAGCTTGAAGAGCTCCAGGCTAGCTCTTGATGTCTAGTGCATCAAGAGCTCTTGATGTCTTGAGGCTAGTGCATGATGTCTGCACCATCATGTCTAAAGTGGCAGTTGGGCACATGTTGTAGAAGATTATTCAGAGAAGTAGGCTAGCCCTGGTCAAGAAGCCAAGAGATGGACTGCTGGGAAAGTCACAGACACATACTAAATGGCCATCTCCCAGCCCTCATTTAGCTCCTGCCCCTTCTTGTGAAAGTAATAAAGATATCATTTCCTAAAAGTTTCTGCTGTGCCCTGAGTCTTTATTCCCATGAACCACTGATGTAACAACATGTTCCACATGGTCCATCCATGAATATAACTAGTGAACTGGCAGGAAATGTCAGATTCAACCATTTTTGAACTGGAGATTAGTGTGACCCTTGCAGCATCCAGGAAATGCTAGATAAAGAGGCTAGTAATTTCAGCAAATATCACTGAATTTCACCTTGTCTTACCACCCCCCAAAACCAACTTTGTGTCACACTGCAGTTGGGATTAAAGGCCATATTCCAGAACCAGCTTGCAGGGAATTAAGGACCTTTGTTCTCAAAAATCTAGGGATTTGTGGTCTGTTGCAGTTTTTGCTGCTTTTTATCAGCTAATTTAGATCCCTGAGGAGGTAGTAATGCTGTTCATTATATCAACCCCACTCAAGCAAAAGTAGCAGAGGAGTTAAAGAGTCAGTACCTCTTTTTTTATCTATCACTTTTCATCTTTCCATTCTCAGTTTGGTTACCAAACCAATATGACAAGCCACAAACTGGCAGCTCTAGCTATTATCAAGAAACTAAAATAATTTGATTTCCATAGTAAAAACGTAATATAAAGAATATAGAATTCTCAGCAATAATAACAAATAAATTAACACAAAAAGAAACAAGAAAATATGGCACACCCACAAGAAAATAATTTGACAGAATACATCCTGGAAAAATCCAATATATTATGACTATTAATTAAAGATGTTAAATCAACTTAAATATCTTCAATGAGCTAAAGGGATCCATTGAGAAAGAAATAAAAGAAACTTGGAAAACATATTCTGAACAAAATAAAGAAATGGGGATTAGTAAGTGATGGCAATTTGTTTTAATTATCCTTCAAAAATGAAGGTGAAATTAAGACTTTACCAGATACACAAAAAGCTGAAGGATTTCATTAACATAAGACCTGCTAAACAAGATATGCCAAAGGTGTTCTTTAAAGCTGAAATAAAAGGACACTAAAGGGTAATATGAAAGCATAAGAAGAAATAAAAACATTGGTAAAGATATCTACATAGGTAAACATAAAACCCTGTGGTATTTTACTTTGGATCTTCTAACTGGTCTCCTTCTCACATGACATAAAATGTAAATATGTAAAACAATAATTAAAATCAATGTTAAAGGGCATACAATAGGGTGGGCCAGTTGCAGCAGACAGATGTGCAGTCTGAGTGCTTTGGTTATGCCTGGTGGGGCTCACACCACTGCCCTGTGCCCCACACGGCCCCAGCAGCCAACACTTGGAGACAAGCCAGTCTGTGCATGCCACTGGAAGTGCAGGACATGTTGCACTTGAGGCTAGAGCTGACTATGGCCATGCTGTGTGTGGCAGGCAAGGAGCTGGTGTGAGCTGCAGTGGCACATGGAACATGCTGCAGGGGTCCACCAACTAATTCCTGAAGTCACTGGCAGCATCCCAAGAGGCCATTTGGGTTGCTCATCATCCTGTTTGCCATCACCATTAGCCTGGGTTCTTACACAACTTCCTTTTTTTATTTTACATTTTATTTTATTTCAGTTGATTTAAATTTAAAAATTCATACACAACTCAGTTATTGCAAACTTTTTATGTGTGTCTGAAACAACTTGGATATGTGAATCCACTTTCACAACTGCAAATTTTATGAAATCTAAATACAGATCAAGTACATCCAATAAAATTTTAGCATTTGAATTGAGATATTCCATAGTATAAAATATACATTGGACTTTGAAACCTTAATATGAAAAATAATATATACCATCAGTAATTTTCCTTTACATATTAATTACTTGTTGAAATGGCAATATTTTGTTTTTATTGGGATAAATAAATTACTAAGCTCATCTGTTTCTTTTTATTTTTTGAAAGGTACAAAACTATGAATCTTTAAATTCCATTATGTGGCTCATATTAAATTCCCACTGGACAGTGCTGGTCTACATTAAAATATTTTTTTTTTGAAGAAGGGAGGTAAACAGATATGACAATGCTGTGTCCACCCACTTAAAGGAAGGAAAAAAATTAGGCTCTGGGAGGTGAACCTAGTTCACGTTAAAGGGGTATGAATTGACGTTACGTGAAAGAATTGAATTTATTCCCCCTTTTAGGAAAGGAGGTAGGGAATTATCCTCTTGGTCTTGTGAAGGTAATAAGGGAAGCTTCAGTGCTGTTTATTGATTTATTTTTGGATGTAAGTCACTGATATTTTTTCCCCACTGCTCAGAATCCAAGAGGGTTCCTGCTCCCTGTTAGTTTTTCCTGTCTTCATACCCTGGATTCATAAATTTTTGGAAAATCCAAGCAACAGTGTAATTATTTCTAAAGGCCAAAGTCCATTCTCAGGTAACAATTCATCCTGGGGAAGTGAAGGGACAGTGAGGGGCGGTTGGGCAAGGTAGGAAAGTGCTATCTCTGTGCCCCTGCAGCATATGGGCACTCACGGGGCCATGAGGACCTCACACAGCTCAGCTCCTGCCCCAGAGGCTGCCCCAGGCCTTACCTGGACCAGAGGCACCGCACAAAGCCAGGCCCAGGTACCATCCTGCCCAGGCTAACAAAAGCC
This sequence comes from Cabassous unicinctus, assembly GCA_029593785.1. Classification (NCBI taxonomy): domain Eukaryota; kingdom Metazoa; phylum Chordata; class Mammalia; order Cingulata; family Chlamyphoridae; genus Cabassous; species Cabassous unicinctus. Next base: position 9,462 of record JAQZBX010062952.1, read on the forward strand.
TGGGTCCCCACCAGGAGCCCATCAGAGAGATTGTCAGTCACCGAACACTCCAGCAGGGCCGCGTCTGAGGGGAGGCGGTTGACCAGTTGTCCTGTGCGAGGCCTGTAAGGAAAGCAGCCTCCTGCCTCAGGAACAGGCGAACAGCGACATGCTCAGCCTTGTCAGGACTCGCTGGCCTGAGGTTTGCAGGAAGGCGGGCGGGGAGAGCGTGGGCAGCACCTCTGCCCAGGAACACGCCGCTGAGCATGAGGCAGAGGCTGCTGAGGCTGGTGACATAGTCCACACTGGGAGTGGTGTAGAGGACATCCATAATCTTCCCCAGGAGGAAAGGGGCGGACAAGGTGGTGACGCTGCACACGGTCAGAAAGCCCACAGCGGCCGCCAGCCTGCAGCGCTCAGGGTCCCCAAACCCAGGAGCTTCTTCGCCTCCGAGGGCCGCCGTTTAGAGTCCTCGCCCTGAGTCGCAGCGGCTTGTGGAGCCGCAAACTCGCGACCTAGGAAGAAGCGGCGAGGGCGCGCGGGAGCCAGGGCGTCCCGGGCTGGTCGAGTGCCCCATACCTGCCCGCACCGAGGCTGAGGAGGAGGGCGAAGCCCGCTCTGTTCCCGGGTGCTCATAGAGGCGCCCGCGCAGAGATTGGCGGCCCAGGGAGGCCGAGGCCGGAGACCATCCCAGCATTGGGGCAGCCGCTTCGCCAGCAGACCAGGCCCACACAGAAGCCGCCGCCCATAGTCACTTAAGCTGGGCCAGGCTCCGGAGGAGGAACAGCGGCCAGGCGCGTATGCTGCCGCGCCTCGAGCGCCCGTGGCTCCCTCCGAGTCCCGCGCCCAGCAGGGCCTGCAGCGAGGTTTTCCTGCACGGCCTCAGTGCTGGCTGGGACTGGTCCCCGGGTGCGGGGCGTAAACGTGCCTCCTGCCCCGCCCGCCGCCTTGCACTATTTCTAAAGCTGCCTTTTCCTTGCCTGATTCATGCTTTTGCTCACACAGAGTTCCATTTTCAGCTTCCTGGCTATGCCCATTGACAGGCACCTGGCCATCTGTGTCCTACTCAGGTAAATATTGATCACTGGGACCCGGGAAAGAAGTGCCATTGCTGTCCTCTGAATTCTTGCCTTTGGCATTGGACTAATTCCATTCTTGGTGTGGAATAGCAAAGATAATGTCACAAACTGCAGGGGGCCCTGAGAAGGAACCATGAATGAAAGCTGCTGCCTTGTGAAGTGTCACTTTGAGAATGTTCACCCCATGAGCTAAATTGTATATTTAAATTTCTTTGGTTGAATCCTACAATCTCTACTTATAATGCTGGTTATTTACAACATATTTTCATGGTGACCTGAAAGCAGCTTCTGTGCATGAAGCTTATGGACCACTTAAAGACCAGACTCAAGCAGGAGATCCATGCAGCCAAACCCCTGGCCATGATCATGAGGATTTTTGCTTGGTGCTGGCTTCCAGTACATGCCATATTCTGTGTCACTCTTTCTCAGCCATCTTGAGGTAAGGATAAGCCAATTGAGTGATGAAAATGGTCATTCTCCTGTAACATGGCCAATTTGGTTATCAATCCCATTGTCTATACCTACTGGAACCAAAGCTTCTCCTATACTTTTCACAGAATCAGCTCCAGGGATGTTCTCTCCCAGAAAAATCTCCTCAAGAGTAGTAATGAGAAGATGGGAGTACAGCCTGCTCTTGACCTATGACCTATACACTGGCTTATTTGAGGAGAAGTCACAAATTCAAGATAAACAAAAGGACATGATATGAGTGGCCAATTCTTATTATTACAAGTGTTTGGGCTGCTGCTACTGAGTGATTCCCCTGAGTAACCACATACTTAGTTAATATGTACATGTTATTAGAAGGCTCCAAGTGTTGACAAATATAAATTTGTGGTATTTATGGTTCCACTCATCTGCTCCTCCTATGTGGATGATACTGATGGCATCAATGAATTCTAAAAGACAGTTTTTTTTTTAAATGAATCTGCATTTTTCATGGTAAGAAATAACTGAAGTCATTTTTCTATGAAAAACTGTGAACTATTATACTATTCTAATGCAAATAATTTTACCTTAGAGGCAATGGAAAAATAAGAATAGGTTATACAAAAAAATGTAGAATTGTTCCTAAGAAGGCTACTGGAAAGTAAAAGTATAATACTTTAATCAATGAACTGCTATTAATTTAGGGAAATGATACTCTCAAAAATTCTTAAATGGAGTGTTAGCAGACACCAGTTTTAAGCTCCCTTTTTTCCATATACAGAAAACTTACTCTAGAGGAAGGACCTTGAGAAATAAAATACTCCCTCTGGTAGATTCTGTTTCCTCTTTCCATATCCAGGTAGTGTTTTTCACCTCTCTTCCAAGTTCAACTTTGGCCAAGTTGTTAGAACACAAGGTGTGAAATTTTTACTATATAAAATTATACAAATGTTTCTGTATATCAGGTGAAGGAAAGAAAACTTGTCTAAAACAACCATACAATAATATTTTAAAAGATGCAAATAGATACAATAGCAATATAAACTAGAAGATAAAGAGATATAAAGGAGCACATTTATAAATAGTACTGAAATTAATTTAGTAGTGTTTGAATTATGTTCTAGAGACCTTAAGAGTTTAATTTTAATTGCAAATGTAATAACTAAGAAAAATGAATAGAAAAAATAGAGAAAATGAAAGAAGGAAACCAAAATGTTGCAATAGAAAACATCAATTAGATTAAAAAATAAAAGCAGGAATGGTTGCATAGAGGAAAAATCAACCAAAATATACAGAAAACAAATAGCTAAATGGCAGAAGTAAATGCTTCCCTATCAGTTTTTACCTTAATTGCTAATGGAAAAATCTTTCCTATTAAAGGGAAGTGATTGGAAGATTGAATGAAGAAACAAGATCCATCTGCATGTGGCCTACAAGAGACACATATTAATACAAAGGCAAAATGAGTTTGAAAGTATAAAGATGAAGAGACAATCAAATATTAATCAATACACACTTGGAGTGCCTTTATTATGCTCAGCAAAATAGAGCTTTATGTCAAAAATGTTTATAACAGACAAAGAAAGACAGTCTTCTCAAGTATACATGAATAATTCTCTAGGTAGACCCAAGGTTAGTACACAAATTAAATGTGTATACATTTGAAAATAGTGATATCATACAAAATAGTTTCTCAGATTGCAATGGAATGAGATTAGAAAATATAAAAGAACAAATGCAGACTATTTACTACTATGTAGAAATAAAACAACACACTATTAAACAGTGGAAATTATGAAATCAAAAGGAAAATTACAAAAAACATAAAGATTAATTAAAATGAAAACAACATACTAAACCTAAAGCAAGTTAACAAAAGCAGTGTTCAGAGGGAAATTTATATCTTTAAATGATTATATTTTTAAAAAGTAGAAATTTTATAAATTAATTACCTAAGTTTGTAGCAAAAGTAAGTAGAAAAAAAGCAGAGCAGAGATATACTCAAAGATAGAAGAGCAAGTGAAATTATAAAGATTAGAGAAAAGACAAAGGAAATAGAAAATAAAAAACAATAAAGTGATCACATCAATATGGTGATGCAAGATATCCCATGAAAATGTCTTCCAAAGATTTATCAAATAAATGACAAATCTCATTTGCTTAGAACTCTGGAGGATGGTAGAGACAAGTGAAGGACTTCACAAATATTGAGTCAGTCTCAGGTAGAAAAATGTTTCTATCCTGGACACTGGTTAGATCCCCTTCTCTCATTTGGTTCCATGCTTTATGGAGACACAAAGAGATAACATATCCTGGCTCCCTCCAAACAAAGAATGAGATTGTAGGCTAAGAATAGCTTGTTAGAACTCCATGTATTTCCAGACACAGGGACTTAAGTCCACATAAACCCAGGGTAAAACATGAGCCACAGAGTATTGCTGAATAAACAGACTCTTCAGGAGAGAGAGTGAGAGAGAAAGAGAGAGACAGAGACAGACAGAGAGAGAGAGAGAGAGAGAGAGAGAGAGAGAGAGAGAGAGAGAGAGAGAGAGACTGTGATAGAAATACTGGTAAGAGCTGTTTTGCCCTTACTCAGTCCAGTTTCCTAGTTTCATTCAGCTGGACCCCTAAAAACAAAACAGACTTCTCTGAAGTGACACACCTTTTTGGCTTTAATACATCTAGCTCCCCCAGAAGAGAATAGCCTGATGGGGAAAACTGGAGGCAGAAAACCATCACAGAAAAAAAGGGTGGGGTTGAACTGAATTGCTGTAGTATAGGATGAGTGCCAGAATGGAAAAGGAAAAGAAAAACAGGTCTCTGAACAAGGAAGGAATTTAAACAAATCACTAGAGCTGGGGAGAAAACACTGCACAAAAACAAACAGAACAGAACAAGATTCCTTGAGAATGACCAGAAGAAAGGAAGAATTCCCCTGGTGGTGAAATAATTGCACAAAAACTGCAATCTAAAAAAAATGCACCAGGAAAAGAATCAGATACAGACAAGCTGAGAAAACCTGAGCACTTAAGCAGAGACTATTCCAAAAGTTTAGAAAAAGTTAGAACAAGCACCAAAGAAAAGCCTTAACATAAAATAAACTATTTAGGAATAATTGGATACTCAGAGTGAACTCATCCAGATAATCAGACGCTAGATGTTAGCAAAAAATTACAAGCCACAGTAACAGAAATATATGGCTGAGTTTAGGGAGCAAATTAAAACTTCAGAGCAAACTTAGAATTTGGAAAAGCTAATCCAATATATTCAAAGAAATCTCCTAAGTGAATTCAAGGACATGAAGGAAAATATGCATGAAGAGATAAAGATATTAGGATGACAATGTGTGTGCATAAAAATTTGAAAGTAGAAAAAGAAACATTTGAGAAATTAAAGTGATGAAAGGCACAATAGTGGAAATTCATAACGTTCTAGAGGTGTACAGAGTAGATTTGAGAAGGCAGATGAAAGAGTCAGTGAACTAGAAGACAGGAAATTGAAATCATAAAGTCAAAAGAGCACAGAGAACAAAGAATAGAAAAATTATCAGTACCTCAGCGATATGAGTGACAGCATGAGGAATACAAACATGCGTATCATGGGTGTCCTAGAAGGTGAAGGAAGAATACTTGAGAAGAGATGAAAACTTCCAAAATCTTTAAAAAATTTTTCAATGATGTTTATCATTCACATATGAACATACATAAACAGTAAGTGTAATAAGAGTTGTGAACTTACAAAACAAATATGCATATCAACATTCAGGGCTCCCATACATTACCCCGCCAACAAAAACTTGCATGTTGTGAAACAAATGTTATAAACTATGAAAGAGCATCATAAAAATATTACTATAGCCAATATCTTATACTTGGTGTATATTTCCACCAACCCATCTGGTTATTAACATGCTGTGTTAGTATTATATACTTGTTATAGTTCATGAGAGAAAATTCTAACATTTGTTCTCTTAATCACAGTCCAGCTTTCACTCAGGATTCACTGTTACACAGTCCATCCTTTGCAAAATCCATTCAGAGTGTACACTCAGTGGCCTTGATATTCATCACAGAGTTGTACTGTCATCACCTCAGTCAATTTTTAAATGTTTCCATTACTAAAAAAAGGAAAAACCCACACCCTTTTATATCCCCCTATTGATAACCCTTAGAATTGATATAGTATCTTTTTGCAATTGTTGCAAAAATGTTACAATATTGCTGTCAACTATCATCCATAAATTACTTTAGTTGTAATTTTTCTGTGTACTACCGTATTCTTAGCACTTTGTAAAAGATGAACATTCTCATATTCATAGTGTTAACCACAATCTTCATCAACAACCAAAATGACTATATTATACAGTACCTAGATTATTTTCTAGCTTCCTTTCTATTGAAATATGACATTCACAGACTACCACTTTCAGCCACAAACACATTTATAAATCAGCAGTGTTAGTTATGCTCACTAGAATGTATTACCATTAACTCTATTCATTTTCACACATTTACAATAAAGTCTTATTAAAAATTCTATATACATTAAGCATCAAATACCTTTCTCAATACACATTCTATTCCCTAGTAATCTATACTATAGACTTAGCTCCATGAGCTTGCTCATCATATTTAGATCATTAGTGACACGAAACCATATTTGTCCTTTTGGGTCTGACTCATTTCACTCAACATAATGTCATATGCATACTTATTTCATTTTTTCTTAAACCTGAAGAGCATTCCATTGAGTGTAGAAACCACATTTTGCTTATCCACTAATCAGCTGATGGACACTTGGGTTGTTTCAATATTTTAGCAATTGTGAATAATGATGCTATGAACATAAGGGTGCAAATGTCAGTTTGAGTTTATGCTTTTAGTTTTCTGAATATATTCCCAGTAATGTGATTGTTGGATCATTTGGCAGTTTTATATTGGTTTCTTGAGGACCTGCCAAACTGTCTTCCACAAAGGCTGCATCATTCTATATTCCCGCCATTAGTAAAGGAGTCTTCTTATTTCTCTAATTCCTCTCAAGCACATGTAGCTTTCTGTTATTTTTTTTAGTAATGGCCATTCTATAAGGTGTGAAGTGGTATCATAGTAGTTCTGATCTGCATTTCCCTAATAGCTCCTAATATTGAATGTTTTGAAATATGCTTTTTGGCCATTTATATTTCCCTTTGGAGAAATGTCTATTCATGTCTTTTGCCCATTTTTAATTGATTTGCTTGTGTTTTTATTGTTGGACTGTATGATCTTTTTATATAATATGGACATCAAATTCTTATTGGATATGTGGTTTCCAAATATTTTCTCCCATTGAATAGGCTGCCTTTTCACCTTCTTGACAAAGTTCATTGAAGCACAAGTGTTTTTTGGAGTAGTTCCTGTTTATCTACTTATTCCATGCTTTGTGTGTAAGGTTTCAGAAACCACTGCCTAACAAACACCTTGAAGATGTTTCCCTACATTTTCTTTTAGAAGCTTTATTTTGTACCTTCTATAATTAGGTTTTTCTTCCCTTTTGGGTTAATTTTGGTATAAGGTGTGAGATAGGGGTCCTTCTTCTTTTATATATGTATATCCAGTTCTCCCAGCACCATTTTTTAAAAATTGACTGTTCTTTCCCACCAGGTTGGGCTTGACAGCCTTGTCAAAAGTCACTTTGCCAAAAATTTGAGTGTCCATTTCTGAACACTAAAGTCTATTCCATTGGTGAACATATCTATCTATATGCCAGTACCATGCTGTTTTTACCACTGTAGTTAAGTGATAAGTTTTTAAGTCAGGAAGTGAGAGTCTTAGAACTTCATCCTTCTTTTTAAAGATAT
>JAQZBX010062953.1:0-16784 GCA_029593785.1 Cabassous unicinctus
ATGTACTATTCTTGGTTGTAGACAGGTGTCAAGGGTTTAGAAAATTTATTTTTCAGATGGAGAATCTGAATTTCCAGAATGTGAAATGATGAGCTCAGGATGTGAACTCCTTTAGGAGTTGGGGCTGTTCTTTTCCTGTGTATCCCCATGCCTAGTGCTGTTCCTGGAACATATCAAGTTCTCAGTAAATGTTTTCTGGGTGAATATTTAATGAAATCTCAGAACAAAACAACAACAATAACACAGGGTGTGAGCAGAGCTCAGCTGAGCTGAGTATGCAGAACCTCATCCTTTCACAATGATTTCAAGTTATTCTACTTGTTCAAAAGTGTCTGATGTTAAACACTATGTTCTCTCTGAAGTTTTATAACACCCACCTGGGTTGTAATGAACTTATTCATTTGTGGTTTCCCAGCACTTTTATCTTTGAGAGCCCCCTGATATTTGAGTGATCTGTTTATATGTCTGTTCCTTTCTCTAGGTGTTGAAATTGTCCACAAAATCATTTCTTGCTCATTTTTAAAACTCCAGCACTTGGCCCATACATGACACATAGTTGGCACTAAATAATTATTTAGTGATAAATGAAGATTATATGTTGTAGTGGATGCTGTCAGTGTTCCACTTGGATCCCCATGAATCGTGCCCCATTCCCAAGCTCCTGTATGTTTGCTCCAAACAGCTCGTGCTAATGGCCTTCCAGAGAGGACTGTCCTGGGGGTGTGGGAACCTCTTTACCAGGACCTTCCAAGAACCAGAAGTGCTTGGTAGTTTACATACCTCAGGGGCACCCTGGAACCAGTGATTTACTGGTGCTGGAGTCTGAAATCCCAGCTCGCTTGCCTCAAGGGGGAACAAACTCTGCGGACTTATTGATCCTCTGGAGTTCTCCACAGGTCAGGTGGAGGATAGACGTTCACCTGACCGTACATCATATTGACTTCAGCCCTTTTCACTTTGTCTTCATTCACTCTTACCAATTTCTCCTGAGAACCCTTCTTCAGTAATTACCATGTATGAACCCTCATCTTAGGATCTGCTTCTGGGAAACCAAAACTAAGATCTTTAGGCATGCCAGAATTACATGTGCAAGCTCCTTTGCCATTTATACTGAAATAATAAAAACGTCCCAAATTCCCATGTAAATTCAAGAAAGTGCCTGCAATGATTTTCTAATCCTATTTTTATGATGGAAGATATCTTTTTATGGGGAATCACAACCATTGATAAATCTATTGATAGGGAAGATTGGCCTTTTTCCTAATAAAAGAAGTGGGTGTTTTCTAAGAAAAGAATCAGAAGCCAGCACTGATGTTAAATCATACCATTCACATATTAGAGCTGAAGGGATGGGACCCTAAGGTATGAGTCACAGAGAAAACACAGCTGGAATGAAGCGAGACATTCCAGCACATTCAGGAATCTCACGAATTCATTTCTGAATACTTGGGGAAAATGTAGTCAACCATGTAACACATACCTCTCTGTTTGCTGTCTATTTTTCATTTCCCCTCTTACTTTCTTCATTTATGCACCTCTCCAGATCTGTCTCTCTCACTGCCCCAGACTAGATGGTCAAATTTCCTTCCATCTTCTGGTGACTTTAGCTGCAGTAGGACCTGAGGTGCCAATGGAAAGAGCAACAACTGAAAAATGGGGCTTTCTTGATGGTTGTGTATATTTTTCAATAAGAGTAGATCACTGACATTTTAAAGGGCTCATAAAATATACCACTAATGAAACTGGAAGCCATCATTTCAGCAGCCAGATTAGTGTCAGGAGTTGACATTGTTCCTAGAGGAGGAGAGAACATGAAAATAAAATTACTCAAGTCCAAATATCTCCACACTGCACAGGAATTGGGTGAATGACACTTGGAGGAAATGCACATCAACATCTTTTAAGTGCAAACTGTCCCTTCTGAGACCCTTGGGCTGGTGACAACTTGACACACAATGGACATGGCTCTGCATAGGCTATTTAACCAAGGGAAGAGGAGTGTCAGTTTTCTCTGGTTTTCTTTTCTTAATAGTCCATAAGCACGGATGCCCCTATTAGTTGCAGCTCCTTTTCTTTATTTGAAATCACCATTAAATTGCTTTCCAAAAATATTTTACAGCGGCCACAGACCTCACTGAGCACAAACTTGATCAGCTCATCCTGTCTCCCTTGAGCTTTCGTATGCTTAGCTGCCTGTCCTCTGGCTCTGAGTGTGTAATCAGGCCCGTCTCCCGCTGGGCACCATCAGGAAAATGGCAGCTCTCACAGAGAGACAGCAGAGCCATCTACAGTCATGGAGCTATTGAAACATTGACAGATATGACAGACATTTCCAAAGCTGTGCAAAGCATTAATTTTAATGTATGCTGTGTGTCCTTACTTAGTAAATATTTATTTGACTGTGAGACATAGGAGAGGCAATCACTGTTTTCCTTCAAATATAGTTCCTGTCTGAGCCCCAGCCCCCTTTTCTTGAGGGAGTTCAGAAGTCAATCCTGGCGTTTTGAAAGATACAAGAAGCAAGATCTCTATTCTAAAGTCAAACTTTAACAGTCTTCTACATTTTGTAGAAAGTGTTTGCTTTGGTCACATGGACACAGCACAACCATCTTGGCTCAGCAATCAACAAGAACCTGGCTAAACTAGAAAAGAATCCAGAGGTCTGGGTTGCCGTTGTGGTTTTACCTGAAGACATGCCCACCCTAGATGACACTATCTTACACTCCAGCTTTCTGGCCTTAATCTATTAATGTGGCCCCCCCAGTTTACCTCTATAGCGGTCCAGTCTACCCAAGGGGTGTATCTGGGGCCACCATTCCTTCAGACGAACAGCATACTGTTTTGCTTTACCAACTAACTGGATGGAAAAACTGGAAGGCAGTAGGTTGGGTAACAAACAATAATCGATGAACACCTCCAATGGGCTAATTATTTTTACATACACTATCTCAGTTAATCTAACCAACTCCCTGTGGTGCAGGTATTATTAGCTCCATTTCGCAGAGGAGAAAACTGAGACATATAGATGATAGAATACTTTGCCAGTGTTACAGAGTGGCAGAACAGATATGCAGACTTGGGTCCTCTAAATCCAGGGTCTGGTGCTTTATCTACTACACTGCAACAGAGAACATTGAGCATACAAAAGCACTTTTTAGACCCTAAAACTGTATACAAATGTTAGTTAATGCTATTGTTGATAGTGAAAAATGTGTTTGTTAGTTTTGTCTGGCTGATTGGCCATCCAGGGCCTTCCTAATGAGGCAATGAACCCTACAGGGGTGAGGGGATGAGCTGCCAAGCCTTTCACATCAACTTTGTGTGCACTAATTAAACATCATGCGTGGATAAATGGCCCAGGATGACAAAGTCCACAGCTTCTCACAGATGGTTCCAGGAAGTCACATGGTTGGCTGGAGAAGATTTGGTCAGGAATAAGATGCAACTTCAAACCTCCTCCACTGGCTGTGTGTGATCAGGTACATTAACCTTTCTTTGTATCAGTCATAAGCTATGGGATGAATGTTAGGTGGGTCTCCAGAAATAATTTTCCCATGTGATGACTACCTGCTAAATATGTGCTCATTTCAGAATAATGTGTAAGGAGAATGGCATATACTGGTCTATGAGGTTAAGCTCTAAAATATGAATTCATTATGAGTTTTTTTTTTTTGCTTTGAACCTATGCTGTTTATCTTGGCAAACTCCATTAAATATCTTCTGACCTTTTGCAGAATGGTTTACGTGCTAAGTTTGCTCTCTTCAGTACTTTGTATTCATTGGAACTTCTTTGGAATTTTTGCCCAATGAAATTTTATACTGAGAGGGAAATATACACAGTCAAATTCCCTAGGGAATAAAAATAGATTTAGAAATTGTGCAAGATATTGGTCACACGTACTACAAGATCAAGGCAACTCTAATTTGGGCTCTTGGAGGTAGCTAGTTGCTACGCAAAACTTTACTAAAGCTAGAAGATGCTCTACCCTTTCTGTTTCAAGTTCAGCAAGTGCAGAGAAAACAATTATTTTTTTCACTTCAACAGTTGTGTGGCCAGATTCTTGTGGCTTTTTTATGTTGTGGCAAAGGTATCTTCTCTTGTGAAGTTCTTGAAGAGTCAGAAGAGCAGTTACCTCTTAAATGTCCTGAAAAAAGTCATCCAAATAAGAAGGTATTTGCCAATGGTTAATAGGAAATGGATAATTTACATTCTCCAAGGGTCTGACCCAGGCTCTGTGACTTACGTATTTCCATCACACCATGTCATTATGCAAAGACTAAACACCTGGTAGAAGTAGACCATGTTATTTAGATCTAAAGTTCTTATCCAAATCCAGTATAACTATTTGGAGCAAATTTTTATTTACTTGGCACCATGCTGAGTATTTCACATACATTGTACTAATTAATGCTGAAAACAAACGGTAAGTGTGGTACTATTTTCAACGTTTTACAAATGGGGACATTGACCCCAATGATTTGCTCAAGGTCAGAGGTGGGATGTGAATCCAGAGTTTCTAAATTTCAATTCTATGTTTTCTCGTTGGTGGTTTGGTATAACTGGTTCTTATTGTTAACAAGATATAGTATGTTGAGCAACCGGGAAATCAGCAAGGCATTCTGGTTAATCTCGTCCATCAATCAGCTTGAGGGCATCCTTGGTAGTCTCTATGTTTTGCCCAACATTTATCTTGAGGGTGATCAGGTATGATAGTTCTCTAATAATGCTTCTGCCCATAATTCTTTATACTTACCCAAAGTAAATAGGGACATAGTGTCAAAAATGATAATGTCTTGGGCATTCGCTTGCATCAAATAACTAGCCTAGGGCTGATGGTTGAGGTGGAACTAGGATCATTGCTAGTTGGTGACATTTCTGTTATCAATATTTCTAGTCCTGGAAATGTACTGTAAAATCATTATGGATCTGGGACATAATAAAAGAATTGGACTTAGCTGTAGAGAAGAAGCTTCCCTCAAAGTCTTGCGAGGACAAACTGTGAAGTCTTTCTGGTAGAGGGGCCACTGAGCATTGATTCCTGTAATAAAAAGAACTTCTCGGTCAATTTGTATGCAAGTTCTTTCTGAAGATGAGTTTGTTCTTGCATTATAAACAATGAGTCATTTAGTCTTCCAAAATTTTGTGGCTGAAAAAAGTTAAGGCAAAGTAAAAGTCTGTGGTTTCTGTCCATCATAGGGAGTTAACAGAGCCCCAGAAGGCCAAGAAGTATATTTCTGCTGATTAATTCAATGTCATAGGACACTTCTCCCTCTATTAGACAGTGAGATGACAGCAATAATTACATTTTGTGGAATACAACTTTGTTGAAAAGTTGAATAGCTCTAGGATGGCTTGATGACCTTATTTTTGGAGTCCATGTGACATGGATTATTGGTCACTTCATTTCAGAAGGGTGAATACCAAGGGAAGTAATGCAATAGACTAAGAAGATAACATGTTCAACTCCCCTTCCTGGAACCATTCCCAGAGTTTCACTGCTCACTGTTTTCTGATGACTCCCAAATTTATTTCTCTAGCTCAGAGCTTTGCAATGAACTCCAGATCCATTTCCAACTGCCTGTTCAACAGTTCCACTAGCATGTCTTGCATATACTCAACCTGCCCAAAAACATATTGCTTATCTTTCTAGTAAAATCTATTCCATCTCTGCTTTTCTTGTCTTTTAAAATTCTAACCAGAGTCATTCTAGACTCTTCCTTCTCCTTCATCTCCCACATTCTGTCAATCATTATGTTATGTTAATCCGACCTTAGAACTATCCCTCAACTCCAATCCTTTCACTTTATATCCCACTCACTTACCACTACCCTGGATTTTCCTTGCCGGGATTATTGCAAACCTTTCCCATTGATATTCCTCCTCCAGATTTTCTTCTCTCCAATCTCTCACACACTCTATTGCCAGAATTTTTTTCCTAAAAAATGTGATTATGTTGCTTCCCTGCTTAAAAATCCCCATTATCTTCTCCTTGCCTATAGGACAAAGTTCAGCTCCTTCGCATGGTTTACAAGGCCTTTCACATTCTGGATCCAATTTATCTTTTCAGTCTCATCTCCACCACTCCCCTCAATTACACGCCCCACACAAGAGCCAATTGAACTGTCTTTTTCCTTAACACATGATGTGCTTTCTTAATTGTTTGTTTGCATAAGCTTTTCCCTCTGTCTAGAGTACCTGTCTCCATTTTTCTCTTGAGACTTTCTAGTCATCTTTAAAATGTATCACAATGAGTGATAACAGGTACATTTATTGACCATTTATTCTGTTTCAGGCATTATGCTAGGGTTTTGTATGCATCACTTCAATTAATTTTTTAAAATCCCAAGATGTGAGAACTATCCGCATTTTAGGGAAAAGGCAATAGAGATTTAGAGTACTTGGATAACTGCCAAGTTTACCTAGGGTATCCAGGCCAAAGGATGCAGTGCCCCCATACTCTAATTATTAGTGCTTGAAAAATTAAGTGAATGAATGAGCAAATAATAAAGAAAAATTGGGAGCTTTGCTTTTGGAGAAGCCGTAGCATGTATTATATATTCCTTACCTTTAGTGTGGGAACCATCAGCTCCCTTTTCACACTGAGAATTGTAAATTCATTATCAATGAACCTTTTCTCAGGGTCTTCTGTGACTGTCACCATGACCCATCCCAGGCAAGATTTATAAGGTCTCCTTGACTATGCTCCCCTAAATTCATGCCCATACCTTTGTTGATGGATTGAATTATCAATATTGACTCAGGTGTATGTCTCTCCCTTACCAGACAATGACTTTTTGGAGAATGAAGAATATGTCTTGTTCCTTTAAGTAACTGCTGCAGTACCCAACATGATGTCTGGTACAGAATAGGCATATAATGTATGTTTCTGGAATGAATGACTGAATGAATATCTCTAGGATGGCTTAACCCCTGTGCTTTGTTTTAGGAGTAGATATGTCATAGCTACTATGATGCATAAGCATTTATGCTCATATTTCCATTCAATGGGCTTATACCTCAGGGTGAATGTGAGTGGAAAGCTATGATTCTGGTGTTCTTATGTCTTTCTAAATTCCCATATGCCTCTTCTAGTGGGAGCATTTCTCTATTCAGAGTCTGTGTCTGGTGTTTAAGACAAAGTTTATTTTCTTTTAATACAACATGGCTTCTAAACACAAGCTAACAATTTTCTCTGGTGCTCAGTTGAAAGCAATGGTGATGATCCATTCCAACACTACAGGAAAAAATGAATTTGTTGGATCTTCCAAATTATTGAAGAATGAAAGGATGATATTATATGGAAATGTATGGGTTATTTAAGGAATTTTCACATACATACGTGCATATTTAAAGTTTTTGCCTGAAACTAGCATTAAACACTTCAAACAAGAGGTAACTCTATTCCTGTGGTGGAGATGGAGGAGCGGATAGAGTATTGACGTAATTGCTTACGAAGATGACAGTGATATTCCAACTTGAATTTCTGTTTTTTTCCCCTGTGATTTATAATTTGTCAAAATGATATAGGGCAACCAAAGTCTTTTCATGAGTTTATCTTCCCTTGGTTGTGTGATTATCATGCTATCTCTGCTACATAGACTAATGTTAGCTGCTAAGCCAAATACTAAGAGCCAGGTGGGGCTGACAAAGCTGTGGGGCTGTGTGTCAGATGGACAGGACAAAGCCTAGACAGGAGGAGGAGCAAAAATAGGGGCATTGGTAGGAGTGGTGGGTGGGGCTTAAGTCAATAATCCTGGGATATCAAAAGACACATTCTAGATTCCATAAATGAAAGTCAGAATCTAGGGGTTGAAGTGCTCAGTGTCAAGTTGAGAGGAGCATACATGTATGTAAAATATATGAGCTTCTGTGAAGGCCCAGTCAGCTTAGAGTTTCCTTGGAAATAGTGGTTTAACTTAAATATAGGTAAGTGACCAGGTGACGCATATAGCAACCCAACAAGAACAAATGCCCATCACCTACCAAACCACTACTAATTTAACTTCAGAAGATTGGAAAATGATGTGGATCTTTACTATCTTTTCTTGAAAAGCTAGCCCAGGGGTTTGCACTGTACACCACTCAGCAAAATAAACTAAAATTTATCTTCACTTATCCATCCATCTAAGGACATAAAATTTTCTTTTCTTTCTGTTTCCAATTCAATTTCTGATTCCCTCTCAATCTCTGACTTGCTCCACCTCTCTCTTGCCCCCTCTCTATCTTCCTTTTCTGAGTCAAGATAATGCTCCTATTTTCCTATTCTGGGAACATTCCTCCTACTTCCTAGCCTAGTAGTCTGGTGAATCAAGTTCTCTATTTTCTTGCAGATATCAGCACCAGCATTCCTTTTTGAAGACTCAGTGATACACCTGTGGCCCTAGCTTCACTTCTTTTAAATATATCTGTACAAGTTAAGGTTCTCCTGAGAAACAGAGCTAACAGGATATATGTATATGTGTGTGTGTGTGTGTGTGTGTGTGAAATTTATTGGCTCAAGTCCGAGATCCACAGGGCAAGTTTGCAGGCTGAAAATTCCACTAAGAATAATATTGCAGTCTTGAGCCTGCCATCCATAGTGGAGGTCAGCTGGCTGAAAATTCAGGGGAGAGTTGATGGTGTGGACTTTTGTTTTTTTGTTTTTTGGATGGTGTAGTCTTGTGGCAGAGTTTCTTCTTTCTGGAACTCTCAGTTCTTTGCTCTTAAGGCCTCCAACTGATTGGATGAGTCTCACCTGTATCATGGAGGGTACTCTCCCTTACTTAATAAGGTCAACTGATTGTAGGAGATACACATCAATGGAATACCTCCACAGCAACATCTAGGCCAGTCTTTGACCAAACAACTGGGTACCATAGCCTAACCAAGTTGCCACATAAAATTAGCCATCACAGTATTGTTCTTCAAAGTTATCTTGAACTAAAAAGTTTTGTGGGGAAAAGAATTCCCAAAGGGAAGGCATGTAATCTAAATCGGCCTTTCACAATTGACAGTTGCTTCATCAAAGATCAGCTGTTGACCAACTTGGACAAGGCTGGTCTTTGTAAAGTCCCCACCAGTGAGGATAACATCCAAAACCAGATTGTCCTAAGATACAGCATATGGGTGCTGCCTAAGTGTCTGAAGTCATAGCTGTGTTCTCCACAGCGTCCAATTATTTGACAATAGAGAAGAAAAGGACATGGCTAACAGTGAAGGACTGGCTTGAGGACACTTTGATTAACTGTTGAAAGTTTTCCATTTTTTTCTTTGGAGCCAAAGATTATTGGTAGCATTAGACTGAACCAGTGCAATGGATAACTTCAGAATGAATGATTTGCTCACACACATTTTCAGAGAATATCTTGGGAAAGGTCTGTCAGCTTGTTGAAATTGGGACAGTCAAATTATATGAATGATAGAACAAGCAGGAAATAACATACATTTAGAAAAGTAATTTGACAATATCTACAAAGAGTCTTAAAAATGGTCATTAATATTATTTCTGAGTGTTGATCTAACAAATTAAGCACAAATATTGAAAAAAAACTATGCATGAAGATGCCCATTGCAATGTCTTTCTAATAGAGATCAATTGGAAAAACCCCAAAGAACCAACTATAGAGAAAAATATTATAGGCATCATGATAACCTTGTGCAATAGAATATTATGCAGCCGTTAACCCAATTCTGGCTATTCCTAAGTTGTAATATTCAATGAAAAGAAGAAAGATCTAAAGTTACATATATAGTATGATGACAACTTTGTAAAATATTATATATATATATTTGTATATATATTTAAAAAGTGAATAAATCAAATAAAGTTAATTATCACTGACTTGGTATATTGGAACAATGGATTTTACCCTTTCTTTCTACTTTTTTATATTTAACAACTTTTCTATAAAGATCATGCACATCTTTTATAATAATAATAATAGTAGTAATCATACTAATAGTAAAGGTCAGTAAGCACCGTTAAATACAACCCCAAATAGAGCAGTTGCCTTGGGTGTAGAGGACTATTGCTGTAAACTAAGTTTTGTTTTGGGTTTCATTCCCCGTGTAATGACACCTCACAACGCAATTTCCAGCATCGTCAGCTGTGAGATTGTTGTAATCTCAAGGAATGCATGCTGGTCTTAACAACCATGGCAACAGACTTTGCAAAAAGTTAAATGGAATGTGTCTGATTAAGGATCTACCACAACTCAGTTCAATTTGAATCTTACTCTCCTGGTCAATGATGGACTTCGGTGCTAATTCTTAGGAAGATGTGCTGTGGTATCGTTGGAAGAGAATTGCCACTTCCTCACTTTCTGGCCTTTAGCTATCACTCATTTTCCTGAACCTCAATTTTTCTCTCTTTAAAGTGAGGCTAGTAATACCTACATCAACAGACTGCTGACTACAGCAAAGGAGGCAATTAATACACAGCAAAGCACTGTCCAAACTTTAGATACATAGTGAAAAAGGGAAGTGCACCCAGCTTGGTATTGGGCAGACCTGACTGTGCTTCCCGGCTCAGCTGGTTACTCTCTCTTAGGCCTTTGGAAGATGACTCAACACTCTTGATCCTCTATTGCTTCATTTGTAATATGGGGATAATGGTACTTGCCCTGCAAAGTTATTATGAGAGTTGGAAATATTTGCCTAAATATGCCTCATACAAAGCCTTCAGAATTAGTAACCATCTTTATTAAGTAATTCTCAAAGGCAATTTGACCTATATCCTGAACAGGCTCCAACCCTTGGCATTCACTATGTCTGAGGAATCAGAGCTCTTGAGGACAGGCAGGGACACTGTTAATAATATCTCTGTATTCCCTTCTAGTGGATTCTGATAAGCATGTTCTGCCAATGTTATCCTTTCCTTTGGAGAACTTGCACTTCACACTGCTAAATTTGTGAGTTTAATGTGAATCTCTGCAGCTTGGTAGGCTTTGCTATATCCGAAATTAACTAGAGAGATTCTAGGATAGGCACTCTTCTTGATCTAGAAAGTCAGTTGTTTAAAGATCTTTGTCTATACTCTGTAAAAAGTGCTTTTCATGGAAGCTGTGTCCTTGATTTTTGTTGTTGATGCGGTAGAGATTTTCCCCACGCCATTAAATATGTCCGTGCTGTTTCAATTAAGTGAGACCCTTAGAGGAGCTGGTTCATCATGGTCTTTTCAAAAGAGATAATCTTAAAATCTCTTTGTTAATAAATTCCCAAATCTGCAGTATGGAGGCAGACGGTACCCCTCTGTGATGCAAACAGCTATGCCCTCACCAGGATGTTGATTTTATTTGTAAAATGTCAATCTCTAAACAATGACTAATGGCTCAGGGAGAAGTGCTGCTTTAATAATTTGTTCATTTAATTTCATATCCTGGCCTTAAGAAAAACAGAATCTACGAGTTTTCTTACCACAGCAAATGGCAAGAGGTCATCACTCCCTTTCTGGAAGTTCTCTCTTGTTGGCTGAAGATTGAATGAAAGCTTCCTAGCACTTGAGTTCCGTGAAGCAGAGTGATTGACATGGACTTTTCAGTGTGGTCCAGAGTGACCATTTAAGCACAGAATGTACTCGTTTTTGGGGTGATGTCTGGATTAATTTGCTTACTTAGAGAATCTGAAAGTGGATTTGCAATGCTTCTTCTTCACTGTTCTTTGTTTTAACAGGAACACATCCTGTTATTAGAGGTGGCAGGATTTGAAGCCCTAGTAAGAAGCTCCAACCCTGATTCCAAACTGAAATATATTGCATTTGAGAACTACGTGATGACATAATTGCACCCCTGTCTGTAACATATGCCTAAAGAAACCCCAAAGCAGCAACAGTAGTAGAAATTCTTAAGCATTTTCCTCTAGGGCTTCTCCTCCTTATCCAGCATACACCAGAAGAGTCAATGAATTCTCGATAGCTTGTTGGCTTTGGAATAGGGATTTTCAACCAACTAGAAGCAAACGTTCTATTCTGAAATTTGGACAAGAAGTTATTGGTATGAGAATTATATGAAGGAGTAACTACATCAACCTCCTTAATGCACAGTGTTTTTCAGGTGGCAGAGAATGTGGAAATCATGGAGCTCATTTTAGAACGCTATGAAATAATGATTCATTTCTTTCCATTACATGCATTAGGAATAACAATTGTACTATGAGGAATATGATGACAATATAACAACAACAACAACAACCAACACTTATTGAGAACGTAGTAGGTATCACTTTTCTGAGTGTATCTATGAGTATATATACATGTGTGTGCGCATATATATCCATATATTTGATTTAATTCTCACATCAACACCGTGAGATGGTACTATAAATACCACAATTTTGCAGGTGGGAATACTGATGCATTGATAGGACACAGAGCTCATAAGTGGCAAAGCTAAGATGTAAGCACAGGTCTAATGGCTTCAAAGCCTGTGTTCCTGCCTCCACGAGTACTTGTCCAGGAAAGAACAAACAAAAAAATAAACAAAATATGCAGGTGGTTTCTCATTTTCCCCATTAGTATTTGTTTGCAAAATGCTCATTTGTTTCGTTGTCAACGAGTGCAAACTTGTTTGAAATGATTAAAAGTTTAGAGGGGAAAAACTCAGAATTGAGGAGATATTATCCATTACTGTTGTCCCCCAGCAGTTAGAAAGAGACCAGATTTTAAATGCAGTGCTTGTCAGTCCAACTCATGGTAAACAGTTGTTTTGCAGATTGCTGTTTGTGATATGAAAAGGAATCTTGGGTTTGAGGTGAAAACACCTGGGTTTGATACATATTATACTTTTTTTCTTGTTCTATGACTCTAGGCATGGTGGCTAGAAAGAGGTTGGAGACTGGGCCGAAATCTCGCTAGTACACGCCAAGATGTCTTCCTCCAGGTTGTCTTGACTTTCATTGTCTAGATGGGACCTGCGTGGTAATCTTCTATATCTAACCAACCTGCCTATCAGTTTAGTCCTCTTTCAAGTCCCAGCTTCTCCATGAGACCCTCCTTGACCACATCAGCTCCTCACTGAACTCACATTTCCTTCCTAAATGCTACTATGAAGATAAGGTCTTGGGAGGTTTTCAAGCTGGTTTATGTGTAATAATAATAATGGCTCTTCATCCTCAAGGTAAACTTCTTGGGATCAAGGCCTAGGATCATTCCTCACGCCACTTAGCATAGGTCTCAGGACATGCCCACTGGTGGATGGGATGGAGTGAGAAAATTGAATGGGCATTGCCTTGAAGTTAATTCTACATTCACATCTGAAAGAACTATACATAATGCAGGGGAAGATGGAAATGAAACATTTTTAAAGTTTATATAACAGTAAAAAGTGCTTCTAAAATAACCAAAATAGAATGTTTAAAAAAGTAGTTTCTGTTAAATGAAAGCCTCTTTTGTTTGCTGAGTTTGTGCAAGTTTGGAAGTAGCAGCTAAAGAGAGCTGACTTGCTCTGAATGGTAGAAGGAAAGGAATTTGGAGTTCCAGGGGGAAATCGAGGAGGAAGGGGGTTAGAGGGAAAGGAAAGAGGAGCCAGGAGCAGGTGGAAATCTGGGTGTCCTACGGGGCATGAATCACAAAACGGACTCCTCTAGAGGTGGGAGGGCTCTCCTAAAGGGCCGAAAGGACTTCTGGAGACTAGGAACAGCTGAGATTTTTCGGCTGTTAGATCTAAGATGTGCTGCCAGTCTCCTTTTCCGCAATGGTGCATTGATGTGTGCTGAGTGAGTTTTTAGATTATTGGTTGGTTTGGTTTACTTTGGTGGAAATTAGCAAAGGGACTCAGTTTTACCTCTGATTCTGCATTTCGCTGGATCCCAGAGGCACAGAAGGGCTTGGGCTCATGTGCCCTCTGGAAATTTTACAAAACTCTTGAGAGAAGGATTTGAAGGATTTGACCAGCCATAGAACATTGAAATGGGATTCAAGCCAAGTGATCTTGAGGATCAAGGAAGCCTCAGGTGATATCTGATATCTCTTTTGAGTCTCACTCTCTTGCCCTAGAAATTAGTAGGGGTGGTCATGGGGTATAGCGATAGAGAGGCCAAACTGGGACTAAGAGGACCTAGTTTGTATTTTGACTCTGCAACGTACTATTCTGACCCTCAGTTTCATCACTTATAAACTATGATTACCCAGCAGGTATGAAAATAAAGAAAAAAATGTGTTGCACATACTAGCATATGACAGGTGCTTGTTATATGAATTGTTAGTCACATTTTAAGAATATGGCTGATTCAACTCTCAAATCTGTAAAACTTATCAGTCAGCACATTATGCTGTAGTAACAAGCAAACCTCAAATCTTAGTGGCTTATAACAACAAATGTTTATTTCTCACTCTCTCTGGTGATCTGCTTAGCCCTGTTCCACTCGGAGCCATGCTATGAAGCAGCCATTGTCACTGGTCATTGTGATAGAAGAAAGAAAAGCTCTAGAGAGTCTACAATAAGTCTTGAAGGAAATGCAATACTCCCTACCATGTGTCCAGAAGACAGAACACTGGGATTATGTGGCAAACAGCACTAAGGCTATCTGAATAATATTTTTATTCTTTATTGTTCATACAGCAACTTTCTGAATGAGTGCTTGGAAGCTGCTTTAGAGCACCCTGCCCTCTGGTTCATGGTAAGGGATTGCTTTCAAACTACCAGGATGAGTTTGAGGCAGGAGATTTTAAACAAGTCTTTAATTAAGTCAAAGATTTAGAAAATACAAGTTGAGGATCTCTTGATGCGAGTTCTGATGTGCTCAATTTTATGACATTTGAGGCTAATTCATATGTCTCCACAGAAGATAAAGCACAAATTTGAATAACTATTGGTGGAAATCAAATAATCTGAATGTTGAGTAAAAAGCATCTCTGTACCGTTATGTCTCACTATGATATTTTTACTGATTAAAAAATTTATATGTATATTTATATGTATGTATGCACATCCTGAGAAAAGAGGCATTTATAGAGGTAAATTTTATTATGATTCTCCAATTGTACCTAAAATACGAAGGTGTGGCAGATGACAGATTTGGTTTGTGAAATGGTCTTGGAAATATCGAGACAGACCTCTGTTCAACCCATCCTACCTATCTGAAATCTTCACATTAATTCCCTGAACTACTCTATGGTGAAGCCATGATGACTTTTCTCCTCCAAATGCTACATTTTCTATGCTTTTTTGTAGGCTGGTTCCTCTTACTAAACCAACCTCACTTTCTCTGCCTAGAAAATAAATACCTGCTCCTTAACTACTTAGCTTAAATTCCATGTCTGCTGTGAGGCTGTCGCCATTTTCTTGGAGAGGCCAAATGGCTCCCTCCTCTGTAATTCCAAAGCACATTGGTGCTGATTCCTATAGCACTTAGCACATTGTATTGCAACGGTCTTTGTCTCTCCCCTAGTCATTTCTGTATCCCTAGCACCAGACATAATTTCTTGTCCATAGTGGATGTTGCTGCATAAATGAAAAGTGTGTAGCCAGAGCTTGAAACCAGGTCTTCTAATCCTGACTGCGGGTCATGCTGCATTTTATCACTCTACGCAGAATGGGCTGAGTAGTAGAGATGTTCTTGACATAAAGGCAGAGCTGTCTCTGAGTCTTCTTTGTTAAAATGTTCTAAGAATATTAAGATCTTCATAATAATATAAGTTCCTTACTAGAGGACTGTGCTTTGAGGACAATGACCTTTTTTGACTTATTTACTACTTTATTGCTGTTTCCCAGAATAGTATCTGATCTATAATAGGGAGGCAATATACAGTGGTTGAATGACTAAATGAAATACTACTCAAGGCAATTGACCATTTTATCTCTAAGCATAATTTAAATTACTATTCTCCCCAGAATATGTTAGGCAGAGGGAATAAGATAGTCGGTAAATATGTCTAGACATTGGAGGAGAGGAGGAGAGGTCTGGAGCAGGGGGCTGCCTAGGATACACAGGCTTGTTTGTAGCAATTAGGAACTCTAGGAGGCCCATGGCTTAGCTGGTACTTCTGGGTGTTGAAAGGAATGGGGTGACTTTGAACCACAGGCTACCTGCTTTGCCATCACTCATGTGGCCATCATCTAAACTCTTGGTGACTCTAGTGTCTGAATGATGTTTCTTCTTTATTGGAATCACGCAAATGAAATTGTCATCTCTCTTAATAGACTCAGACCCAGAACCTATAAGGTTGGCAACGGAAGGGGAGAGCTGGCAGGATGTCGTCACCATGACTCCACCTTGCTAAGATTTTCCTCGCCCTGGGGATGCCACCTGCTGCCCCCACCCAGGCAGTTCCCTGTTAACATGCTGACTGAAGCAACATGCCCGTGAGTTCACAGCGATTAAGGATGTGTTTCGTATATTCCTTCTGTCTGGTGTCCTGGGTTCAAGTCTTGACTTTTTACTAAGCAAATCACGTCACTTCTCTCAGACTCGGTGTTCTCAGGTGTAAACATAGTACATAATAAAGCTATTGTGAGGCATAGATGCATAATCAACCAGTCGAAAAGAGGATGAAGCACAGATAAGACTTTACCAGAAGTGTGGGGATGACCAAAGGAACATTGTGCCATCTGCATAGGGAACCTGGTTTTGCAAAGCATTGTTTACTCGTCCTTAGCTTGGGGCCCCTTAAGGGAGGTTTCTGTGAGCTTCTGTTGGCCTTACCAAGCAGGCTTGTCCCCAAGCAAGGCTCAACTCTGGGGTATCCAGAAACAAGGGAGTGAGTCACTCGCAGAGAAGAATGTCCTCTTTGTCCTAAGGCCTGTTTCAGTTTTCTGTTTCTGTTTGCTTTTTACAGGAGTGACTGACTGTGGAGGTGTTCAGCTCTGTA
>JAQZBX010062954.1:0-16787 GCA_029593785.1 Cabassous unicinctus
GCAGGCTGCAAACCAGGGGCTCTGATGAAAGTCCGATGAAAGGTCTTTGATGAGTTTCTAGGAGAAATTGGCTGTCCAAAGACGAGCTAGGAAATTCTCTCTGAATGTTGAAATCACTTCCCCTTTTAAGGCATTCAACTGATTGGATAAAAGTGTCACCCATTGCTGATGCAATCTCCCTGATTGATGCAGATGTAATCAGCCATCCATGCAGTAAACTCACTGGTGATCGAAGTCCATAAATGCTCTTGTATTACAAGTAGCCCAGTGCTTGCTGGACCTAACACCTGGACACAATTACCTGGCCAAATTGACACATTAGCCTAACCATCACAGTGGTGGATTCTTTAAGGAGATAAGAGGAGGACTGAGATGGACTATTGATATTTAATGTATGTAGAAGTTTAAATTAGCCTTATGGTAAAAAGTGTGGAAATGTACAGAGTTGATGGTAATACATTATAGTGAGTAACAGCTGGTTTATAAGTGGGGATGTGTCTGAAAATGTTAGTCTAGTGATGTAAAGGCCAACTGACAGAAAGCTAGAGAATAATCCAGGGACTAAATAGCACAGTAAACCCAGAGGTAGATGAGAATAGTGGTTGATGGTACAGATGCATGAGTGTCCTTTGTGATGTAGAGCAGGTGTACATCAGTATTGCAGGGTGGTGGGAATGTGGAGAAACATGGGAACAATACAACTGGTGTGACCTATGGAGTGTGGTTAACAGCAATAATGTAATATTATTGCATCTATGTCAAAGATATACTGTGTTGATAATGGGGAATATGGAAAATGTGTGCCAAATGTATGCTGTGGAACTGGTAATAATCAGATGATATTATCTCATAATCTGTAACAAATGTTCCACCATGGTGTGGTGTGTTGATAGAGGGGTGTTGTTTGGGAACTCTGCACATGTGCATGATTGTTTTGTAAGTTTACAACTTTTGTCATAAAAACATATTTAAAAAAAATAATAGGGTGTGTAGGGGGGAAATACACCAAAGGTAAGATAAGGATTATAATTAGTAGTAAGATTTTGACAATATTCTTTCATAATTTGAACAAATATCTTACGACAATGCAAGGTGTTCGTGGAGGGTTGGTGCATGGTACCGCTTTGTAAGTTCACAACTTTTACTATACATTTATTGTTTATGTATGTTCATGTATAAATGATATAAATAATAATAATAGGGTGGGTTGGGGGTAATATTTTGAGGATTCTCTTTAAACAGTAGTTAAAAATGTTTCACAACAATGTAAGGTATTGGTGGTAAGGTGAGGTATGAGAGCCCTGTATGATGTTATGCATATTTGTTTTGTAAGTTCACAACTATTATTATGCACTTATTGTTTATGTATGTTCATGTATGAGTGATATATTTCAAGAAATTTTAAAAAATGATAAAAAAAACTTCATAGAATGTAATTACAATATGGCCACATCTGTTGAGAATCTCCAAAAGGTGTCAGGGTACCCTGACTATACACCTCAATAATCTTCTGCTACTCCTAGCCTATCTAATTCATCAAGTCAACAAATCCTGTGACTTCCCATCAGAAATTCTTATATTTCCCATAGCTCCTTTTTTCGTTTGCACTGCCATAGCTGTTTTTCAGACCATATTTTCAGGACAAGTGAATTAAACTTGCTGCCATTGGTATAGTCTTTATTGCACCTTCCCTATCTATGTTTTAATCTATTGCTAGACTTCTCCTAAAATACATACTATTTACTTTCTTCTCAATCATATTCATTTGATTCTTTTTTTATAGCAAACATGCCTTAATTGCTTTCCCCCTTCCCTGGAGATGGCTCCCTCATCTGTTTGCTTGTTGTTTTTGCCTGTTGTTTTTGCTCCTTTTATGCTCATTGTTTTGTGCTTGTTGTTTTGTGCTCCTTGTCTGTTCATTGTCTGCTCGTTGTTTTTTGCTCTTTGTCTTGCTCATTGTTTTTGCTCATCTTTTTTGCTCGATATCTGCTCATTGTCTGTTCGTTGTTTGTGTTTCTTCTTTAGGAGGCACACAGGAACTGAACCCTGGACCTCCCATGTGGAAGATGGGCAATCAACTGCTTGAGCCACAACTGCTCCCTTTCATTTGGATTTTACTTTTAGAATCTTTCTAAATTGTTCTGCTTTCTCTGTACTGCCCAGATAAGACTTAAGAGTAAGACTTCATTTTCTTAGATACCTTTTTGTTTTTTTTTAAACAATCAGGTCTTTAGTTACTTGTTTAAGGCTATAATAAGAGCAGATTAATTCTGATCTCATTTATATTTAACAAGAAAGCATACAAAAAGCAAGAGAATGATTTGTCCTTAAAACATGTTAGTGTCTCCAAAATATAATTTAAAAATATTATAACAATGTGCCTTTTTAGGTTTAATTGCTTTTTTAAGCCATGAAAAATCATGCAGAATATGTATTTATAGAAAAATACAGGCAAAACTAAAGGCAGTATCAGTAGATCATAAGAAACTATTGCTATTATATGTGTTTAGTCCTTGCACAAATAATGTCTACTCTTACAGAAGTTTGTAATACATAAAAATGATGTGGGTGGAACCAAGTATATTAAAGAATAAGACTTTCCTTCCAAAGAGACAAGAGAATGATTCAAAATTGTGATATTTAGACTTTCTTATTGTAAAAGAGAGAGAAGAAAAATTAACCATACCAGAAATCCCATAATAATTTGAAGATATTTATTTAAAAGATAAAATTGTGTTGAAGTATACAAAATACACACATTTGTTGCAACAACAAAAACCAAAAACAAAAGCAAATCACTGTCCCTTTGCAAAAAAGTTGGTTGTCATATCATCTGTAACTCGCAATTTAAACAGGCCCTGAACCTCGTTAAAATATTTAAATTTATTAGCACTACTGACCTTAGAGCTATTTCCAGTATGTAGGGAAAATTGCATACTTACTGATATGGATAGCATAATGCCTATCTTTGAATTTTTTAATGTTACAATAAAGAGGATAATGACAAGAAAAGTCCTTTCATCATAGTATCATAGCAATTACATACAAATTGCATGGCCAGTAAGCTCTTTCACTAATAAATTTTCTTAAGGCATTTTTAGATTATAAAAGAGAAACTGTAGTTTACATGAAAATCACTGTTGAAATATTTCTGTATATTCTCATATTAAAAATCACA
This sequence comes from Cabassous unicinctus, assembly GCA_029593785.1. Lineage (NCBI taxonomy): Eukaryota > Metazoa > Chordata > Mammalia > Cingulata > Chlamyphoridae > Cabassous > Cabassous unicinctus. The sequence continues at coordinate 3,179 of JAQZBX010062954.1, forward strand.
TTGAGTGAAATAAGTCAGACACAAAAGGGCAAATGTATGTTTTTCTCTTATATGAAATATTTAGCATAAGCAAATTCACAGACAGAATAGTGTCACGAATAGTGGTTACCAGATGTGGGGGAAGGGGCAAATGGAGAATTATTACTAAATGAGTATGGGTTTTGGTTTGGGATGATGAAAATATTCTGAAAGTAGTGGTGAAATTACACAATACTCTTATTAGTACTTAATGTCACAGACTTGTCCACTTAAAATGATCTTTGTTTTATATATATATATATATATATATAACTCCAATTAAATAAATAAATAAAATAAAAATCAACCTTCCCCATTCCTTTTAATCCCAAATGACATACTCCAGTTACAAAATGACATATTGAATAGTTATTTCACAATGGACATGCTAATAACAGATTTGCATATTTTTTTTGTTGATAGTGTAGAAAAAAGTATTCTATGAAAAAGCAAAATAACATCACAAATTTTAACTAGACTCAGGTTAGAAAGCCAGCGATACATAAATAGAGCATGGGATTTATAATCAGAAGGCTGGGTGTTAAGCCTCACATTTGTCATTTTGTCACTGGCAAAGATCAATTCACTATCATTTTGAATCTCAGTTTACTATTTTGCAAAACAGATAATAAACTATGATCAAGTGTAATAACATAAATAAAAAGTTCAGCACAGTTGCCATGCCAGACATGTCAGACATGCCTTGCCTTAAAATCCTAGTTTCATTATTTACTAGCTGCTTGACCTTGTGCAAAGGTCACTTATTAAAATTAAAATCTGTTAAATGACTATTCTAATAGCTTGCCCATGTTATGGGATGTTCTTAAGAATTAGTATATGGAAAGTATAGTAAATGCAACATAAAAGGTCATTTATATTAGTATTGCTCTTCAAAAGAGTATCCATTCCCATTCCCTTTCTGATGTTTTCCCCTATCACAAGATGCTCTTAATAACAACACTTATGTTAAAGAGTTGCTATCTTGACAAAATAAGACCATGCAAGTAGAGCTATTTTAGAAGATATAACGTAGAATCCAAATTTGTTTTTTTCCATGGTTTATAGTTTCAAATTAGGCCACTTACCAGTGGCCACACACACACAAATGTTACATAGAACTGCCCTTAATTTAACTAATTCAATTTTCCTTAAATCACTATGTGCAAAGCTCTTATTAGTACATGATGGATATATTTGTATGAATGTGTTCACTGATTTCCATGCTTATATTTTAAGTTTATATAAAAATTTACCTCCAAAGCAAAACTCTTTCACAGCTGTGTCTATGTGCTCTTGCTCATTTTCAGAAATATACTAAATAGAATGTTTAAGTCTAATAAGTATAAAAACCAAAACTGATTAGCAAAACCTGTTTTCAAAACCAGTTTTAACCTGCTTTAATTGCTTTTATTCACTTCCATAACAATTTAAAAAGCTGAGTGTAACTTACAGTGTGCAATGACCAAATAGGCAAAGGTTATCTATTTATGATACCTTTAGAGATGCAGGCATGACTACACTCTATGTGAGGGACTTTAATCTACTTACAAAATTTTAAGGATTGTTACCTCATAAGTAAAAAGGATAACATAGTCTCGCTTATTTGGCTTGCATGATCCTTTTACTGAAATCACTGGAAGTGCAGTATTATGTTCATAAGGAAGTCTTGCCCTTCTTTTTCCATAGCTTTGGATGTGCCAAAATAATTTTAAATTTCCATGAAGATATTGATCAACATTATCAGAAAATGGGCATCCATATGAGATAGCTTATTTAACCTTAATTTTTAAGAGCTTGTCTTTATTTTATAAATAACATTTATCGGTAGATTTCCCAAGTATAATATTATAATATGTGATCTCTTATCTGCTTAAATACATAAGAAAATGTTAGGCATCTTAATGAGGTCAGGTATAATTAAAGAAAGCAATTGTTATAATGAACAGCAATAGAGAAAAGTTTTCAAGTGCAAGTAAACTCTTTGAAATATGTTGGAAAATATTAATCTTTATTCCTTTCCATGGAATGACTTTTTGTGTGTTTTGATTTTTATAATTACTCTTTTTAATCCAGTCAGGCTATCCTTATTGAGGCAGAGAGCCCCTAAAGAGCAGGACTGTCTCATTAATCATTGAGACCTCTCCAACCCAATACATATCTTTAGTCTGTGTGCCTGACACCAGCAGCTCCCAAATTCTTCCCCATTCATCTCTGTTATCCACTTTTTATAACAGTCTGTGGGCTTATCAAATTTGCAAAAATTTTGCTCAAAAAGAGACCAGGCTATGAGAAAAACTCTGAGTTATATATATATTTATATATATTTTTTTAATTATAGAAGTCATAGGTTTACAAAAAAATCATGTAGAAAACACAGTTCCCATGTACTCCCACCCCACCATGCACACAGTTTTGTCAATGGTAACTCTGTTACCATTGATAAAAAATATTATAATTATACTATTAATTATAGTCCATAGTTTACATTACATAGTTTACATTAGGGGTCACTGTTTGTGCTGTACAATCCTATTCCACTGTATGTATATACCATATTTTGCTTATCGATTCACCTGTTGATGGACACTTAAATTGTTTCTATTCTTTGGCAATTGTGAATAATGCCACTCTTTGCAAATATCTGTTTGACTCCCTGCTTTCAATTCTTTGGGGTACAAAACTAGAAGAGAGATTGCCTGGTCATTTGGTAATTTTACACTTAATTTTCTAAGGAACTGTCAAACTGTTTTCTCTAAGACAAATTTTATATATCTTATGAGGTAGGCATCCACATTCATTCTCTTGCATATGGCCATCCAGTTTTCCCAGCATCATTTGTTAAATAAACTATTCTTTCTCCACAGAGTAGACTTAGCATCTTTGTCAGAAACCAGTTGAAAATAGATGTGAGGGTTTATTTCTGTAAAATAGTGGTTGCACTATTTTACATTCTCATCAACAACCAATGAGCATTCCTATTTCTCCACATCCTCCCCAACACTTCTTTTCTTTTTTTAAATGGTAACCATCATAGTGGGTGTGAAGTGATATCTCACTGTGGTTTTCATTTGTATTTCCCTGATGACTAATGATGTTGAACATCTTTTTATATACTTTTGGCTATTTGTATATCTTCTTTGGGGAAAAATCTGTTCAGGTCTGTTTCCCATTTTTTAAATTGAGTTATTTTTCTTTTTGTTATTGTTGTTGTTGTATGTCTTTATGTATTCTGGATATTAAACCCTTCTTGGACATGCAGTTTCCAAATATTTTCTCCCATTCTGTAGATTGTCTTTCTTCTTTCATGATAAAGTCCTGTGACAAAAAATAAAGTTTTTAATTTTGATGAATTCCCATTTATCTATTTTTATCTTTTGTTCCTTTTTGTGTAAAATTTAAGAAACCAAGAGGTTCTCAAGATGCTTCCTTATGTTTCCTTCTAGGAATTTTATAGTCGGTTCTTTCATTTTTGTGTTAATGTTGAATATGGTATGAAATAGGAGTCCACATTCATTTTCTTGCATATGGCTATCCAGTTTTTCCAGCACCATTTGCTGCATAGGCTATTCTTTCTCTGCTGAGTAGACTTGGCAACTTTGTCAGAAATCAACTGAACATAGATGTTAAGGTTTATTTATGAACTCTCAACTTGATTCCACTGCTCTGTATGTCTGTCCTTGTGCCAATACCATGTTGTTTTGTTTACTGTAGGACTGCAATAATTTACAAAATTGGGAAGTGTGAGCCCTCCAACTTCATTCTTTTTCAAAATGCTTTGAATATTTGGGTTCCCTTACCCTTCCATATAAATTTGATGATAAGCTTTCCCATTTGCAAAGAGAGCTTTTGGGATTTTGATTGGAATGCTGTTTTAGTTTCCTATGCTGCTTAAAGCAAACACCATGAAGTGGGTCAGGTTAAGCAATGGGAATTTAGTCTCTCATTGTTTTGAAGCTGGGAAAATGTCCAAATCAAGATATCAAGGCAGTGCTTTCTTCCCTGAGACTGACTGTTGGAGATACTTTTACTCCTCTTTCACATGGCAAGGAACATGTTGGAATCTGCTGATCTCTCCCATTTCTTCCAGCTTTCATTGATTTCAGCTTCTTGCTTTCTCTCTCTCTGTTTTGATTTCTTTCTCTTTTAAAAGACTCCAGTAATAGGATTAAGACCCATTCTGATTGAGATGGGTCATACCTCCATTAAAAGGTCCTACTTAGTGGGTTCACATGCACAGGATTGGATTAATTTAATAACATGTTTTTTTGGAGTACATACTACTTCAAACCACCACAGATGACATTGAATCTGTAAACCATTTTAGGTAGAATTGAGTTCTTAACAATATTTGTGTTCTGATGCATGAACATCAAATGTCCTTCCATGTTTGTGGGTTTTCTTTGATTTCTTTTAATAATGTTTTAAAGTTTTCTGTGTACATGTCCTTTTCATCCTTGTTAAAGTATATTCCTAGATATTTGACTCATTTAGTTACTGATGTAAATGGATTTTTTCTTGATTTCCTCTGCAGATTGTTCATTACTAGTGTATAGAAACACTACTGATTTTTGCATGTGGATCTTATAACCTCCCACTTTGCTGAATTCATTTATAGTTCTCATAGTTTTGTTATGGATTTTTCAGGAATTTCTATATCATCTGCAATCTGAATGCCTTTTCTTTTTCTTGTATAATTGCTTTGGCTAGAAGTTCCAGTAATATGTTAAAGAGTAATGGAGACAGGGGCATCCTTGTCCTATTTCTGATCTTAGAGGGAGAGCTCTCAGCCTCTCACCATTGAGTATGATGTTAGTGGTGGATTTTATACCTAGTTTTCTGAGTGTTTTATCAAGAAAGGTTACTGGATTTTGTAAAATGCTTTTTCTGCATCAATTGAGATGAATTTTTCTGTCTTCATTCTATTTGTGTGGTGTATTACATTAGTTGATTTTCTTATATTGAACCAATCCTACATACCATGGATAAATCCTACTTGTCCATGATGTATAATTCTTTAATGTGATGTTGGATTCAGTTTGCTAGTATTTTATTGAAGATTTTTGCATCTAAATTCTTAAGGGATATTGGACTATATTTTTCCTTTCTTGTGGTGTCTTTGTCTAGCTTTGTTTTGATTACTGGTTTATGTCTTTACTTATTATTATTCTGTTGAGATCTTCTATTTCTTCTTGAGTAAGTGTATGTAGAGCATATGGTTCTAAGAATTTTCCCTTTTCATCTAGGTTATCTAATTTGTTGGCAGACACTTGTTCATAGTATCCTCTTTTTCCTTTTTATTTCTGTGAAGCCTGCGGTAATATCCACCATTTAATTTCTGATTTTATGACTTTATTTATTTACATCTTTTCTCTCTTTTTTTTCCTTTGTTGATCTAGCTTGTCTCTCTCATCTCTTTCCCAGGCACCATAGATCTGCACCCCATTAGTGGCTCCATGCCCTTTTTTGATAACTTAAACAAGACAATCTTAAGTTTTTAGAGAAAATCAAACCAGAATCAAATAAGAGCTGTGAAATAAAACTACTATGCAAGAGAGAGAAATTGATCATTAAAGTAAAGTCACCAGATGCTTAAATATCAACAAAAATTACAAGCCATACTAAGAAATAGAAAGTTATGGCCCAGTCAAAGGAACTAACGAGGAATCCAGATGAAACACAGGATTTAAGACAACTGATCAATAATGTTCACACAAATCTCCTAAATCAATTCAAGAAGTTGAAGGGAAATATGACTAAAGAGAAAAATGATATTAAGAAGACACTGGGTGAGCATAAAGAACAATTTGAAAGCCTGCAAAGAAAAATAACAGAGCTTATGAGAATGAAAGACAAAATGGAAGGGATTAAAAATAAATTAGGGGCATATTATAGTAGATTTGAATTGGTTGAGGACAGAATAAGTGAATTTGAAGACAGGTAGTCTGAACTTGAAAAGACAGAAAAGAAAGAGAAAAGAATGGCACAAATTGAACAGGGTCTCAGAGAATTGAAAGACAGTGTTAAATGCCAGACGTATGCATTAGAGGTGTCCCTGAAAGAGAAGAGAATGGAAAAGGGGCAGAAAGAAATATTTGAGGAAATAATGACTGAAAATTTCTCAACCTTTATTAAGGGGCTTCAGGCTCTAACATACCCTTTAGTATCTCTTATAATAGACATGAATATCAATATTCAAGAAGGACAGTGTACCTCAAAGAGAATAAATCAAATAGACATACTCCAAAATATCTACTATTCAGAATACCAAATGCCACAGATAAAGAGAGGATTTTGATAGCAGCAAGAGAAAAGCAATGTATCACTTACAAGGTAACCTCAATTGGACAGAGTGCCAGTCTCTCATCAGAAGCCATGGGGCCAAAAAGGCAGTGGTATGATGTATTTAAGATACTGAAAAAGAAAAATTGCCAGCCAAGAATTCTTTATCCAGCAAAACTGTCCTTCAGCAATGAAGGGGAGTTTAAATTCTTCACAGGCAAGTGAAAACTTTTGTCACCAAGAGACCAGATTTACAAGAGACACTAACAGGTGTGCCACAGCCTGAAAGGAAAAGAGAAGGGTGAGAGGCTTGGAAAAAGTATAGAAATGAAGATTATAAGTAAAGGTATAGCTAAAAGGATTAAAAGACAGACAATAGTAAGATGTGACAGAAAGCCAAACGATAAAATGGACAAAGTAAGTAACTCCTTTAGAGTAAAAAATTGAATATTAATGGATTGAACTCCCCAATAAAGAGACATAGACTGACAGAATGGATAAAACATTATGAGCCACCTATTTTTTGTCTGTAAGAGACTCACCTTAGATGCAAGGACACAATTAGGCTAAAAGTGAAAGTTTGGAAAAAGATATTCCTCACAAATAGTATCTAAAAACATCCGGAGAAGGTACACTAATATTGGACAAAATAGATTTTAAATGCAAAACTGTTATAGGAAATGATGAAGGTCACTATATAGTAATAAAATGGACAATTCACCAAGAAGAAATAAGAATACTAAATATCTATTATTAAATACATGAGGCACACACTGACAAATCTATAGGGAGAAATAGACATTTCTACAATAATATAGACTTCAACTCACCTCTCTGAGCAGGGATAGAACATCTGAACAGAGGATAAATAAGGAAACAGAGAGCTTGAATAATATGATAAATGAACTTGGCCTAACAGACATTTATAGAACATTACACCGCAAAAACATCAGGGTACACATTCTTCTCAATTGCTCATCGATCTTTCTCCAGGATAGACCATATGTTGGGTCATAAGTCAAATCTCAATACATTTGAAAACATTGAAGTAATACAAAGAACTTTCTCTGATCAAAATTGAATAAAGCTGCAAGTTAACAACAGGTGGAAAATGGAAAATTCACAAACATATGGAAAATAAACAATACACACTTAAATAATCAGTGAGTCAAAGAAGAAATGGCAAGGGAAATCAGTAAATATCTGAAGATGAATGAAAACAAGAACACAACATATCAAAACTTATGGGATACAACAAAGGAAGAGCTGAGAGAGACATTTATAACACTCAATGCTTACATTCAAAATATAGAAAGAGTTAAAATCAGAGACCTAACTGCACACTTGTACAAACTGGAAAAGAAAAGAAAAGCAAGAAGAAGGGAAGAAATAATAAAGATTAGAGTGGAAATAAATGAAATGGTGAATTAAAAAAACAAAAGAATCAACAAAACCAAAAGTTGGTTCTTAGATAAGATCAACAAGATTGACAAACACTTAGCTAGACTGACAAAGAAAAGAAAAGAGATGATACAAATAAATAAAATCAGAAATGAGAAGGTGGTCACTACCACTGATTGAGCAGAAATAAAAGAGATCAAAAGATGATACTATGAACAACTGTGCACCGACAAACTAGATAAATTGATGAAATGAACAAATTCCTAGAAACGCACAAACAACCCACACTGACCCTAGAAGAAATAGAAGACTTCAACAAACCAATCATCCCAAGTAAAGAAATTCAAAAAACCTACTGAAAATGAAAAGTCCAGGATCAAATGGATTCACACGTGAATTCTACCAATCATTTAAAGATTATCTTATACAAATCTTGCTCACACTCTTCCAAAATATTGAACAGGAGGGAATGCTCCAAATTCATTCTATGAAGTCAACATGACCCTAATACCAAAGGCAAATAAAGATATTATGAAAAAAGAAAATTACAGACCAATTTCTCTAATCAATATAGATTGAAATTCCCCAAGAAAATATATGATAACTGAATCCAAAAGCATGTTAAAAGAATTATACACTGCAATCAACTGGGTTTTATACTGGTTATTCAAGGGTGGTTCAATACTAGAAAATCATTCAGTGTAATACACCACATTACTAAATTGAAGAAAAAAATCACAAGATCATCTTAATTGCAGAAAAGGCATTTAACAAAATACAAATGTAGGAGAAACAAAAACATCCACCTTATACATAGCAAATAGCCTGTTGCCTATTTATACTCTGTGGTTTATGGCTGATCTTCCTACTAACCAGAGTTAACTGGAACCTGCTAGACAGAATAAAAGATACTGGGACAAGAAGCCAGACACTCATTAAAATATTGAAAAAAGAAATCTTCAAGAGGGTTCCCATTTTATTACATTTTACCTGAAATTTTGCAGGTATACATATATAAATAGGTGGGTAAACAGGTAAAAACGAACCATGTACTACAGACATACTACAGACAGCAACAAGATAATCATAAAAGAGGCCGTGCTAGTCCTCTGTTGTTATGCACCTCCAGAAATATCTGGGTTATTCTGGGACCCATGCTTTTCCATATAGTTTTAGAATTAACTTCCTAAGACCCCTAAAAGTTTGTTAGATTTTAATTGTTGTTGTATAGATCTATAGATTCAATTAAGTAGATATACTTCTTTGCTCTATTAAGCCTCTTTATCCATGTTATGGGACATCTCTCCATTAATTTTTCTTTTCTTCAAGTAGACCTTGAATATATTCTGTTAGATTTGTTCTTAAGAAGTCTATCTCTCTCTGTATATATATATTTCTTCTCCTTCTCCTTTTCCTTCTCCTTCTCCTCCTTCTTATTCTTCTCCTTTTCTCCTCCTTCTCCTCTTCTTCTTGCTCCTTCTCCTTTGCTCCTCCTTCTTCTCCTCATCGTCCTCCTCTTCCTCCTTCTCCTATGCCCTCCAATGTCTGCACTCACAGTATTAGGTCTACCCTTTCTGCTGGAACTCAATGATGGTCTTATATCATGTCTTTTTCACTTTCCTGTCCCTCTCCAAACAGTATTATATGGTTATGTGTTACTCAAAACATATTTGCTTTGTGGTGGCTGACAGTTTATGTGTGTGTGTGTGTGTGTGTGTGTGTAATTCTGTTTTGCTTTATTTAAGCTTCAGTCTTAGGCAGTCACTGTGTCCCTAGGTCTCATGGACATGGCGTTTTCAGTGCTTTTGCCCTTCTCTAGAATATGTTTTTTCCCTTTTCTTCCATCAGCTCTAATGAGTTTTCCCTGTTGCTCAAAGAGTCACAGTGTTTGTTGTTTCAGCCATGACAGAATCTTAGAGTAAATATTCTTTCTCTACCAGAAGGAGGGCTGTGGTTGACCATTGCTGCCTCAGGATTGAGCAGATAAGCCTACCTAATTCTAGGGTTCACCTGGGAAGCCCATTGTTGCCAAATTCTTCAGCCATGCCTTCCATCCTAACCTTTTGGTTAATAAGGTGATGCTATAATATACATGAAATTTGATTGCATTCTTTTCATATATTCTATCAATAACTTTCAATGTTCAGTGAGAGGCTTTATGATAAAAGCTTTGTAGAACATAGCATTATATAGAGATCCCTCTGAATGCATTTATAGGAGACAACCTAAAATAAGTAAAAAGAGAAAGATTAGTCCATTTTGAAAGACATTAAGGAAATCATTTAGGTTCTTTCAGTGCCTAGGAAGCCCAACACTATTCCATGTGACTTCAAACCACTACTCTTTAATTTAAGCTTCAGCCTCTTGAAATGATCACTAATCTTCCCATAAGTAAAACATCATACTTTGAAGATATTTTTAAGCCAAATCTGTAGCTTATTCAGTATTCTTAATTTTTAAGTTTTGATTATGAAAAAGACTACAGGGAATCCTCACAAAATTCTGCCTACTTAACTTAAATAATAGATCCCAAAACTGATCACAATACTTTCTAGGAAAGAAAATTAAATTGCCACTAATATAGTTCATCAAGACTTATAGCCTCCTTGGAAGTCAATTATCTAAACTAAAAGGAAGAGAGTTTAAATTAATTTTTCTCTTTATTAATGCTTACTTGTAGTGATATTGCTATAAAATGAGTCAGGCATAATTTTATTTTATATTAGCAAGTTGTGATCTTGGAATTTATTTCATTTAGTAAAAAACTTTTTTTATATGCATTTAGGGATTCTTTATTTTGAAAGAAGTAAATATTTGGCTACTGATTAGTTAGGGCCATTATGTACAAACAACTTGGTTGGATTCTTGGAAAAATAAAGCTAATAACTGAAACATATTATTATTAAATATTAGACAAGTTTCAGTATCTTTAGATGTCAAGGCAATGATTATGTATACATCTCTATGTTTAAATATTGAATATTTAATAGATATTAAAATTTTACAGTCTTTAATCATAAACTTGACTTCCCTAAGGAAAAAGTAGAACAGTTCTTCTTTAAATCATAGTAGTACAAAATCCCAGTAGTACAGAAAAAAAAATAAATGCAGCCAATTTATATAGTGAAAAAAGGTATAAACTGAAAAATCTCAAGTTTCAAAGATACATTTAGTAGTTTGGAGAGAAAAAAGGACTTTTTCTGATAGTTTCATGATGCTATTATATCAGTGGAAAATATAAGCCTGTAGAGGGTTCAAAAATTAAATTAGAAGAGAAATTCTTTCTTTATCTTGCCTCACAATTTAATTTTTTTTTTTATTAGAGAAGTCATGGACTTACAAAACAATAATGCATAACGTGCAGAATTCCCATACATCACACCTCCAAACACCTTGCATTATTGTGGGACATTTGTTTCAAATTATGAAAGAACATCATCGAAATATTACTACTAACTATGGTCCATAGCTTACATTCGGTATATTTTATCCATACGCCTCCCTATAATTAACACCATGTATTATTACTGTACATTTGTTTTAATTCATGAGGGAATGCTCTCATATTTGTGCTGTTAACCACAGTCCATCATCCACTACATGGTTCACTGTGTTATACAGTCCCATGACTTGTACAATCCATCTAAAGTGTGCACTCAGTGGCTTTCAGTTTTATCACAGATTTGAGCTGTTATCGCCTCAATTTTAGAATATTTTCCCTTACTCCAATAGAAAAAATCCCATATCCTACCATTGTTGACCCTTAGCATTGGTATGTACCTTCTTTGATATTGATGCAAGAATATTACAATATTATTGTTAATTATAGTCAATAAGTTACATTAATTTCATTTTCTCAATTATCATCATATTATTATTACCTTGTAACAGTGACATACATTTGTTCTGGTTCATAGAACATTCTTGTATTTGTACTATTAACCACAATCCTTATCCACTATGTTATACAGTCCCTAGATTATTCTCTAGCTTGCTTTCAATTAAAATTTATATCTCTAGACCGCCCATTTCAGCCGCAATCACATTTATAAATCAGCAGTATTAATTATACTGATTATAATGAGGTACCAACTCTATCCATTTCTCCACATTTATAACAAACCTTATTAAAAATTCTCCATACATTAAGCATCAGTACCCCTTGTTTACCTTCATCTTGTCTCCTAGTAAACTATACTCTAGATTTAAACTCCACACGTTTACTCATTGTATTTAGTTCATATTAGAGAAACCATACAAATTTGTCCTTTTGTGTCTGGCTTATTTCACTCTACCTAATTCCTCAAGGTTCATCCATGCTGTCGTATGAATCCCAATCTCATTTCTTCTTACAGCAGCATAGTGTTCCATCATAGAAATATACCACATTTTGCTTATTCATTCTTTGGTTGATGGACACATGGATCATTTCCATCTTTTGGCAATCGTGAATAATGCTGCTGTGAACAACAGGGTGCAAATACCTATTCCTGTCCTTGTTTTCAGTTCTTCTGAATATATTCCTAGTAGAGAATTGGCAGATCATATGGTAGTTCTATCTTTAGTTTCCTGAGGAACCCCCAAACTGTCTTCCTCAGAGTCTGGACCATTTTACATTCCCACCAACAGTAAAGGAGAGTTCTTATTTCTCCACGTCCTCTCCAGCACTTGCAGTTTTCTGTTACTATTTATTTTTCAATCTTTCTTCTTTAGTAATAAATTATTTAAGGCATGTCAGCTTTGTCATTATCTTTAATCCAAGGGTTATTTAGGAGATTGTTATTTAATTATTGTGAAGTTAAGAATATTTTTACTCTCCTTTGTTATCAATAAATTTGTTGTATAAACAGAAGATATAGCTTGTAAAATCTCAACATTTAAAATTTGATTAGATTTTATTTGTTAAATGAATAGATGCTGGAATTCAGCTAGCACAATAGGTCAGTATTTGGCAGTGGTCTATAAAATAATTGAGCATTAAACAAGAACCGAAAGACATAGTACCTATCCTAAAGAAATAACTAGAAATGTATTTATGTACAACAATACAAAGCTTTATGTACAAATATATATATTGTGAAATTATGTGGTGGAAAATATAAATGTCTGAATATATAACAATAGAATGATTAAATAAGTTGTCATATGTAAATATATATGTAGGATAAAATTTTATTTAGTCATTAAAATGTTTTCCCAGTCCCAAATGGAAATTTATTTCACAGAAGTTCCATAAGGGAATAAAATCATCTAGATTTCATCTAAATGCAATTAACATAACTTATTGACTATAAGGAAATATGTTTCAGACATTCATTGATAGAAAAAAAAAAAGGAAATAAGAAAAGGAAGGAAGGAAGGAAAGAAGAAAGTGAAAGAGAAAAAGAGAAAAAGAAAGAAAATAGAAAAGACATGGAAGGAAAAAAACCATAATGACAATGATCAATAGTAGAGGAAAAGAGAAATAAATTAAATTATGTCCATACCAAACAATATAGGGAAGGCAAAAATAACTATGGCTTATACAAGAAAGTTAGGAAGAAAATAAGAAAATAAAGAAGGAAATTAAACTCTTTAAACTCACATTTAGGCATCCTGGGAAAAATAACATTTATAATCTTAAGTGAAAAATCAAAGATATAGTCCTGCATATCTTGAATGATATCAAATTTATGTAAATACATTTAAATAAAAATGTGTACATAATATGAACTTGTGTTTCAGAAGACATTATTTTATATACAATATGCATAAAGATATTGGTGAAACAAAAATGGAAAAATACTTAAAATGATGATCTTTTAATAGTAACACCATGAGTGATATTTATTTTCTATTTTGTACCATGTTTTCTACGATGCCCAAGGAAGACAGAACTATGTAATGAGGGGGAAAAAAAGTGGACTTTTTT
>JAQZBX010062955.1:0-16784 GCA_029593785.1 Cabassous unicinctus
CCGTGTGCAGGTGTGCCACCAGGCCCTGCAAGCCATGCAGCAAGATGATGATGCAACAAGAGAGTGACACGTGGGAGAGCCAAGACGAGACACACCGAAAAGTCAGGAACTAAGGTGGCATAAGCGGTAGGACGCCTCTCTCCCACATCAGAGGTTCTAAGAATCGAATCCCAGTGAAGTCAGGAAGAGAAAGATGAGAAGAAAGGGCAAGAAACTGACACAGAGAGCTGTCCAGCGAATGGACACAGAAACAGCAAAAAAAAGGGAAGGGGGGTTAAAATGGATAAAGGTAAATAAATAAATAAATAAATCCTTAAAAAATGTATAGGGGAGGAAGATTCTGGCTATAGTTAGTAGTAATACTTTGACGATGCTCTTTCATGATTTGTTAACAAATGTTTCACAACATTGCAGGATGTTTGTGGGGGAGTGATATGTGGGAGCCCTGTATAATATTATGCATGTTTGTTTTGTAAGATTACGATGTTTACTGAACACTTATAGTTTATGTATGTTCATGTATGAAAGATATACTTCAATAAATTGTTTAAAAATAAAAAAATAAAAAATAAAAAAATGGAAAAAAAAGTATACTCACTGGCATCAAGTAGATTCACATACGCGCACTGTAAAACGCAGTATTTTGCATGTATGCATGTGCATGAATAATAATTTTAAATGATGAAATTTAAAAATGTCTTAGTCATAACTTTTGGCTAAATTAGTCATAACTTAGTTATAACTCTGTCCAGTTCCAAGACAGAGAAGGAAGCTGGAAAAGATAAACAAATAAGAGGCCAACAGAACACAGGCTACAGCCAAGACCTCAGGAATCACAAGATTTTTCCTTTACTAAATATGTATTTCTGGATAAGCCATAATTATATCTATATGATTTTTTACATGACTTTATTTCAAATTTTTAAAAAATGAAATATTGGGAAAAGGCAGATAACAAGTTATGGAAGAATTACTCCTAAAAAGTTCTGTCCAGGCACTTTTATGTCATCTAATTACAACTACTAACTCAATTGCTCCTATAGTGACCAAAAAGATACACAGATGAACACCGATTAGTTAAATGACATTATCAATGTCTCCTTATTAATGAAACAAATGAAGAAAAAACAATGCTTAATCATATGCATATCTCACAAACCAAATCCCATATTCTTTTTTTGATCTTTAGCATTAATGCAGTGACAACTTTGCTTTTGTTACACAAAAGTTACAAAGTTTTTAACTATAACCTATAAATTAGGTATATTTTTTCCTTGCATTACCACATTCTTAGCACCTTGTAGTAGAACATTCCTATACTTATATTATTATTTTTTTTAAGATTTATTTTATTTATTTACCGCCCCCCCTCATTGTTTGCAGTTGCTGACTGCTCTCTGTGTCCATCTGCTGTCTTCTGTCTGTGTCTGCTAGTCTTCTCTTCAGGAGGCACTGGGAACTGAACCTGGAACCTCCCAAGTGGAAGAGAGGCACTCAATCACCTGAGCCATATCAGCTTCCTATACTTATATTATTAACCACAATCCTCATCTACTGCCAAAATCATTGTCATACATTCCCTATATTATCCTCCAGCAGTCCTCCAACTAATATTAATCTACCTAGACTACTCATTTTAGCCACAATCACATCCATAAGTCAACAATATTTTTAAATTCATTTTAATGTGTTACCATCAAGTCCAACCATTACCACATATTGACATTTGGCCTTATTAAACATTCCACATACATCTAGTATCTTTTCCCTCTTCTCATTCCACATTTCATCTCCCACCAACATACACTTCATAGTCCAAGTCCATAGGTCTACTCATTGTATTTAGTTCATATCAGTGAGACCATACAAAATTTATCCTTTTCTGCCTAGCCTATTTCACTCAACATAATATCCTCAAGGTTTGTCCATGCTTTCATGTGCTTCCCCAATTGATTTCTTCTTACAGCTGAATAATAATCTATTGTAAAAATATATATCATATCTTTTTTTTTTAAACTTTTTACTTTGAAATACTCTTGTGGCAGTTTGAAATTATTTTATCCCCAAAAGAGAAAGATTATGTTTGTAAAGTAATTTATTCCTGTGGTTTTTATACCTTTTGATTGTATTAAATTCAGTTGAGGGTCCTTTGATTAGATTACTTGATAAGTTTGATTTAGGGCTTTTGATTGGACTATGTTAGTGAAGCATGACTCAGGTTGAGTCTCCACTCCCTTGCTGGGTCTGATATAAACCCAGAGACACAGAGAGACACAGATAGACACAGGAAAAAGAAGCCACCATGTTTGATCCTACCATATATGATAGAGGACTAGAGGATCACTTAAGCATGAAGTCCCAAGAGGCTGGGCCCACAAAGCAGCTCAAGAGGAGACAAACACTGCTATATGCTTGATAGCTTGCAGCTGAACTCAGGAAGAATGTGGAGCAGCTGAGACTGGTATAGGAGGCCTGAAAAGAGACAAGCCCTACGCTTGGTTGCCCTCAGCTGAGCTAAAACCTCAGCCGAGATCAGTGGCCATCTTACTTCAACACATGGCAGCTGACTTTGGTGAGAAAGCATCTCTGATGGTGTTTTTGGCCCACATGGAATAGATTGTTGGGCACTCCTAAGGCTTCATTCTCACACCTGGCAGGGGAGAAGAGGGGCTGGTGCTTCATCAGTCTACCTAGGTAACTGAGTCAGTTTTGACTCATACAGCTTAGTTTGCTGCCAACACACCATCCCATTAACATTGGAAACAAGACAAGGATGCCCACTGTCACCACTATTGTTCATTATAGTGATAGAGATTCTAGATAGAGCAATCAGGCAAGAAAAAGATATAAAAGATGTCCAATTTGGAAAGGAAGAAATAAAACTTTCACTATTTGCAGATGATATGATCCTATACCTAGAAAATCCCGAAACGTCTACAACAATGTTACTAGAGCTAATAAATGAAATCAGAAGAGTGGCAGGATACAAGATTAATGGAACCAAATTGATGGTTCAGAAAGAGACCCTCACATCTATGGTCAAGTGATTTTTAACAAGGCTGTCAAACCCATTCACTGGGTCAAGACAGCCTATTCAACAAATGTTGCTGGGAGAACTGGATATCCATATCCAAGAGAAAGTAAGAGGACCCCTATCTCATATCTTATACAAAAATTAACACAAAATGGATCAAAGACCATTTAATATATAAAAGCAAGAACCATAAAACTCCTAGAAGAAAATGTAGGGAAACATTCTCAAGACCTGATGGTAGGTGGTGGGTTCTTAAACCTTATACAGAAAGCACAAGCAATGAAAGAAAAAAATGGATAATTGGGACATCCTCAAACTTAAACACTTTTGTGATTCAAAGGGCTTTATCTGGAAGGTGAAAAGGCAACCCACTAAATGAGAGAAAATATTTGGAAGCCACATATCCAATAAGGGTTTAATTTCCATGCTATAAAAAGAGATCATGCAACTCAACAATAAAAGAGCAAGCAATCCAATTTTTAAAAAAGGACAAAAGACTTAAAGAGACATTTTTCCAAAGAGGAAATACAAATGTTAAAAAAGCACATGAAAATTTATCAATATTACTAGCTATTAGGGAAATGCAAATCAAAACTACAATGAGATATCAACTCACACACACCTCATAAAATGGCCATTTTTAAAAACAAAATAAAACAAAAATATAAGTGCTGGAGAGAATGTGGAGAAATAGAAACACTCCTTCACTGGTGGGAATGTAGAATGGTGCAGCCTCTGTGGAAGACAGTTGGGTAGTTCCTCAGGAAGCTAAAGATAGAACTGCCAAATGAACCAGCAATCCATCTATTAGGAATATATCCAGAAGAACTGAAAACTGTGATATGAACAAACATTTGCACACCAATATTCCTAGTAGCACTATTCACAATTGCCAAAAGATGGAAACTACCCAAGTGTCCAACAACCAATGAATGGATAAACAAAATGTGGTATACACATAGAATGAAATACTATGCTGCTGGAAGAAGAAATGAAATTGGGACACATATGATAACATGGATGAACCTTGAAGACATTGTGTTTAGTGAAATAAGCCAGACCCAAAAGGACAAATATTGCATAGTCTCACTAATATGAACTTAATATGAAAAATAAAGACATAGACTTGAAATCTAAAGCATAAATTACTAGGAGATAAGATGACGGTTGAAAAGGGGTACTGATGCTTAATATATGTAGAAACTTGACTCTAAAAGTGTGGAAATGGATAGAGTTGATGGTGACACGTTATAGTGAATATAGCTAACACAGCTGGTTTAAAAATGGGATTGTGGCTGAAAGGGGTAATCTAGGGTTGCAAATGTCATTTAAAAGAAATCTAGAGAATAATCTAGGGACTGAATCACAAAATGGACCCAGAGGGGATAAGTATTGTGGTTAATAGCACAAATATAAAAATGTTCTTCCATGAACTAGAACAAAGGTATATCATTATTACAAGGTGGTAAGAATATGGAGATGCATGGGAAAATACAATTAATGTAATTCATGGACTATAGTTAACAGCAATATTGTAATATTTTTGCATCAATGTCAAAGAACTACTATGTTAATAACAGGGTGGTATGGAAAAAGGATACCAAATTTACACTATAGACCATGGTTAGTGGTAATGGTCTGATGATGTTCTCTCATAATCTGTAACAAATGTTCCATGACAACGTAAGGTGTTGGTGGAGGGTATTGTATGGGAATTCTGCAATTTATGCATAATTGCTTTTTAAGTTCACAACTTCTCTAATAAAAAATTAAAAATAGATTTTAAGTCAAAGCTGTTATAACTGACAAAGGAAGATGCTATATTCGGATGAAGGGGTCAATTCAACAAGAAGATATAATAATTATAAATATATATGCACTTAACAGCAGAGCACCAAATTATATCAAGTAAATATTAACAGATTAGAAGAGAGAAAGAGATGGTTCTAATTTAATAGAAGCAGACTTAAATACACCACTTTTAAATACTGGGTAGAATATCTAGAAAGAAGAGCAATAAGTAAATAGAAACCCTGAACGATACTATAAACCAATAGACCTAACAGACCTATATAGAACACTTCACACAACAGCAGCATAATACATATTCTTCTCTAGTGTTCATGGGTCATTCTCCAGGACAGACCATATGTTAGGCCACAAAATATGTTTCAATGTATTTTAAAATATTGAAAAGCATGCAAAGCATCTTCTACAACAACAATGGAAAGGAGCTAGGAATCAATAACGGGAGGCAAAGTGGAAAATTAGCAAACACGTGGAAATTAAACAACACACTATTAAATAGCCAATAGCTGAAAAAGAAGAAATTACAATAAAAATTAGGAAATATGTTTAGTCTAATGAAAGTGAACACTAAAACAAATAGGTTGCAACAAAGGTATTGCTGAGAGGGAAATTTATACTTCACAATGCTTACCTTAAAAAAACATAAAGTTCTCAAACCAGAGACCTAACCTTATAACTAGAGGAAATAGAAAAGAAGAACAAAATAAACCCAATGCAATCATAAGGAAGGAAACTACAAAGATTGGAGCAGAGATAAATGAAATTGAGAATTTTAAAAAAAACAGAATGAAAAATGTTTCTTTGAAAAGATTGATGAAATCAACAAAAGTTTAGCTACACTGACAAAGGGAAAAAGAGAGAGGACACAATTACCTGAATTCAAAAAAGAAAGGAAGGTCATTACTACTGTCTACCTCACAGAAATAAAACCGTTCATAAGAGGATATTATGAACAATTGTACATCAACATATTATATAACCTAGGTGAAATGAACAAATTCCTAGAAGCACACACACTACATGCACTGATTCAAGAAGTAGGAGAACTTGACAGTCCAATAAACAAAACAAAGAGAATACTGAATCAGTAATCAAAAACTCCCAACAAAGTAAAGCCCAGGTCTAGACAGCTTCATTGGTGAATTTTATCAAATATTCTATTAAGAATTAATACCAATCCTGTTCAAACTCTTCCAAAATATTGAAAAGGAGGGAACAATTGCTAATTCATTCTATGAGGCCAGCATCATATCCCCAAAACCAGATAAAGTTACCACATGAAAAGTAAATTACAGACAATACCCCTTATGAGTAGAGACGATTAGTGACAAGGTAAGATATCCACTGTTACCACTGTTACTCAACATTTTACTGAAAGTTCGAGCCAGAGCAGTTAAGCAACAAAAAGAAATAAACGGCATCCATGTTAGAAAAGAAGTAAAGCTTTCCCTATTTGTAGGACATAATTTTATATATAGAAATCTCTTAAAACTCCATTTAAAGCTATTTCAGCTAATAAATGAATTTTTAAAAAATGGCATGAGACAAGATTAACATGCAAAAATCAATAGTGTTTCCATGTACTAGCAATGAACTATCTGAAGAAAATATCAAGGAAAAATTCTATTTACAATAGCAATTATAATAATCAAATATCCTGGGAATAAATTTAACCAAAGATGTAAAGGATGTTTATATGGAAAACTACAAAACATTGCTGGAAGAAGTCAAAGAAGACCTGGATAAATTGAAGGATATTCTGTATACATGAATTGGAAGAATAAATACGGCTTAAATATCAATTCTAGAATTGGCACAAGGACAGTCATAAAGACCAACGGAATTGAATTGAGATTTCATAAATCAACCCTCACTCTTATGGTCAATGATTTTTGACAAGAGAGACAATTCCAATCAATGGGGGGAAAATAGTTTCTTCAAAAAATGGTGCTGGGGAATTTGGAAATCCATCATGGAATGATGGTGGAACCCTATGTCATACCACATACAAAAACTAACTCAAAAAGAATCAAAGAAAAGGGGTAGAATAAAGAAAGCTATAAAAATTCCTAGAAGAAAACATAGGGAGTCATCTTCAGGACCTTGTGATAGGTAGTGGTTTCTTAAACATTACACCAAAAGCACAAGCACCAAAAAGAAAAAATATATAAATGGGACTTCAACAAAATTAAATACTTTTGTTGGAAAAGATGTCAAGAAATATGACACTCATTCATTGTTGGTGGGAATGGAAAATGTTGTAGCCAATTTGCAGCCAAAACAATTTGACTGTTCATCAGAAAGTTAAGTATAGAATTAACATGACCTGACAATCCCATTTCTAGGTATATACTACATTATATTCAAAGCAGGGACTAGAATAGATATTTGCACACCGATGTTCCAAATGGCATTACTCAGAGTTGCCAAAAGATGGAAGCAACTCAATTGTCCATCAACAGATAACAAAATATGGTATATACATACCATGGAATATTATTAAGGCGTAAAAGGGAATGAAGTTCTAATACATGCAACGTCATTGATGAACCTTGAAGACATCATAATGAGTAAACCATGTCAGACACAAATGATAATATTATATGATCTCACTTATGAAGTAAGTAGAATATGGAAATTCATAGAGTCATAAGCTAGAAATACAGTTTACTAGGGGCCCTAATGTGTGTAGAGAATGGGGAGTTAATGCTAATTGATAGAGTTTCTGTTTGGGGTGATGGAAAAGTTTTGGTAATGGGTGGTGGTGATGGTAGCACAATATTGTGAATATAATTAACACCAATGAATTGATTATTGGAAAGAATGGGAAATTGTAGGCTGTATATATAACTATTTCTTGATTAAACAGTTTTAAAAACTATCAAAGTGTACAACACGGTGAACCATAATATAAACAATGGACTAGTTAATAATATAGTTAAAGTAAGTGTTTCATCAATTGTGATAAAAGTACCACACGAATGCGCATTGTTTCTAATAAGGAAAACTGTGTTTATGAGGGGAGTATAGGGAACTCTGTATTTTCTGCATGGTTTTTTGTAAATTTACAACTTCTCTTAAAAAATTGAAAATAACATGTTGAAAGGATGCAGAAAAATTGGAATTCTAGTGAATTATTAGTGAGAATGTAAAATGGTGCAGCCACTGTGAAAAGATATATGATAGTTTCTCAAAGAATTATATGCTCTGTGGAATTATAAAGTATATAGTATATGGAATTACCCTTTGACCTGGCAAGCCCACTCTAGTTATATAACAAAGAGAGTGAGAACAGCTACAAACAGATACTAGTAGACCAATGTTTATAGCAGCATTATCCACAATAGCCCAAAGGTGGAAACAATCGTCTATCAACAAATAA
Source organism: Cabassous unicinctus (assembly GCA_029593785.1). Lineage (NCBI taxonomy): Eukaryota > Metazoa > Chordata > Mammalia > Cingulata > Chlamyphoridae > Cabassous > Cabassous unicinctus. The sequence goes on from JAQZBX010062955.1 coordinate 8,226, forward strand.
ATGGAGAAACAAAACATGACACATACACACAATGAATATTATTGTGCCATAAGAAAAAGATGACAAGACATGCTACAACATGGAAAATCTTGAAAACATTATGCTAAGGGAAATAAGTGTGACACATAAAGACAAAAGTTGTATGATATCCTTTATAAGAGATGTCTAGAAATAGCAAATTTGTAGAGATTGAAAGCAAATTAGAGGTTACTGGGGGCATGGATGGGGGTAGGGGAAAACAGTGAGTGTCGGAAAAAACAATAAAAACATTAATAACTATGAGAATTCACATATTTATTTATGTTTTACATTATGAATTTCATTCTTTATTCACTTATAGAATACCATGGAGGTGGAATTGCAAGATCAACACATGAAAGTAAATAAATGAAAAACTATAATACATACACACTCTGGGTGAGAGATCATTGCACATGCTCTCATCCAGAACTTCCATGATGGAATCTATTCAATATCATCAATTCTGCTATAGCGAATTCCAATTTAGGGATTTCAGAAATAACCAAGAAAAAGATGTGACCACTAGATGGCAGTACCTCACAAGCTATTTATTGTTTCTGCTGCTTTGACCAGTTGGTTTTGCTGGGGAAGACCCTCACTGCAGAAAAACTAGAGGTTGCCACCAGAAGGGAAGCAGTGCAGGGGAGAAATTCCCAAATTCCTGGGGGGGGGGAGGAGGGACGGGCAGACGGGATAGGGAAGGGCTTACATGTACAGAGACTGAAGAGTCAGCACAGCAGAGAACTTCAGGGTCAGAGAGTTCCAAAGGGCAGATGGCCTAGTAAGAGCAAAGTCTTATTTTATGAACTGAGATCAAATGCTAGGGGAAGCTGGGGGAAGTTTCCCAGGGCAAGCAAAACAGACCAACTACAAATTGCTAAAAATTGTTTATTTGGGCTATTTTTAAAACAATTGGATGAGTGAAAATTTGAGTTTGCCACTGGCAGGGGTTTCTAAAGGGCCCAGGCTTCTGGATGAAATTAAAAAACAAACAGAGCCTCCACACAGAGACCATCTTTAGGTCATTTGCATAATACCTGCTATGAAGAAATTGACTAACCTCTTCAGGTTATGGAACTGTAGATTGGGTTTCATGATCGGCCCTCGGCATTGGTAATTCCCAGGTGACACTTTTCGAAGGGAAGTACATGATACTGAGTCGATATATTGAGTCCATATAAATCTATCTTTCAGTCATTCTAGCCATATTGTTCATGGGCCCAGTAGCAAACCCTGAGGTGGTGAAGAAAACAACCTGATTGACAACCAGCAGACAGATTTTTAAGAACTTCCTATGTAGTGAGGTCTTTTTTGAGCATTTTTTTGAGACCCATATATTTTAAGACTGTGGATATTTTAAAGAGAATCATACACATATTTCTTCTTTAAACTTACCTCCATTTATTCCCATTTAGTAGTAGACTATTTTTCTAAGTTTTTACCAAACTATTACCATTATATATCCCATCTTTAGATCACCGGTCCTTGTCAAACGAGGGGGGAAGGGGCAGCGAGATAAGGTGCTTAATGTTCTGCTGGCTTGCAGGGTTTTTTTTTCTTACTATTTTCCTGGGTCAGCCCTAAGTGGGTCTGAGACACTGGGGAAAATCCATTTCCAGTTATGGCCACCCTACTGGTTGAAGCTATCTGTAGCACAGTCAAACGCTTATTAAGCTTCCTCAAAGGAAACTTAATGACTATCCATAATAGGGAAAAGCTTCAGCCTTCTTAAACCTTTATATCTGCATACATTTTCCTTTCAGCAACTATCATAATGCAAATATAAATTTAGTTCCATGCTCATTTTGTTGGTTACTGTTATCTAAGGTACATTAAGGCAGGGATGGGTGCAGTTAAGTTCACCATTGAGTCTCTTGCACAAAATACTTATTAAGATCTCATAGCATATTTTATAAGTATACGAAAAATTTGAAGGATATACTTAGTGATATCAGAAAAACAATGACAAGCATGCCTTGTAAAAATCTCTATTATTTCTCTTAATATTTCTTTATGTATGGAATACTCTAAATTGAGAGTAGAATAATTGAAAGTGTATTCTGACTACACTCCAAACATTCTCCTTTACATACCCTTGTGCATCTTCAGTCAAGAAGCTAAACAATTGTTCTTCACAAGTGATTCTCTTTTATTGAAGGGTAGAATTTTTTAAAATAAAACTTTTAATTTAAAAAAATTAGTGCTGTTTTAACTTTATAGAAAAGTTTAAAAAAGTCCCAAAGATATCAGAGAGCTCCCATCTGAATTTACTATAGCATATTTGTATATTTTTAATATTTGAAAACCAGTTATCTAAATCTGACATACTACCAAAGTTAGTGACAGGTTAAGTCACTCCTTTCTTTTTGCTATCTCCCTTTATATCCTAGGTTTACTCATCATAAAATGATACCTGAAAGAAATAGAATTTTATTTATCTAACCAAAGTTGGTGGATATTCAGCATTTCTCATTTTATTTTATTATTTTTAATATAGATTTTATTTCTTTAAAAACACTTAGATTACATAAATGTTACATAAAAAATATAAGGGATTCCCATTTGACCCACTCCCTACCCCTCCCACATTTTCCAACATTAACAACATCCTTCATTAGTGTAGTACATTTGTTACAATTGATGGACACATTTTGGAGCATTGCCACTAAGTGTAGATTATAGTTTACATTGTAGTTTGCACTCTCTCCCGCACAATTTTGTAAGTTGTGACAAGATATATATTGGTAGGTATCTGTCATTGCAATGTCATTCAGGACAACTCCCAAGTCCCAAAAATGCTCCCATATTACTCCTGTTTTTCTCTCTCCCTCCCCTCAGAACCTCCAGTGGCCACCGCCTCCACATCAATGATAAAAGTTCTTCCATTGCTAGACTCACAATAAGTTTATAGTAGAATACCAGTAAGTCTACACTAGTCCATCATTCATTCCCCAATCTTGAGGATTATGATGGTGATGATGCCCACTCCACCTCTAATTCAGAGGGGTCTTAGATCCCATTGGACAGATGGATGGGACTATCTTGCTTGCAGTTGCAGACACTCTGTGTTCCTTGGAATGGTCATTGTCCATCATGATGTCCTTGTTGGTTGTCCTGGATGAGTCCAGTGATCTGAAGAAAAGATGTTGAAAATCTGTTGAGATTAAGGGCCCAGCTGGCACATGAACAGCCCAAAGATTTAAGTCTCTTGGGCATACAACTATCAATTCTAGCATTAACTATAGGTTCAAATAGAAGGGGCAGACGAATCATGTGTAAGGAAACTACAACTGAGTCCAACTCTTTCAATCTGGGGAGCATAAATTCCCAAGTAGGACTCATTGGCAGGGCAACAAACTTCTGAGCTGTCTGCCCTGACTATAGTAACTGGATGTCTCCATAGCCCTTAGAAGCCCCACTATTTGAGGCAATATTTATTTTGGCAATAAGTGAGATCCTGCAGAGACAATCATAAGTGCAACCTCTGGAATGACCTCCCAACTGGCTTTGAAATCTCTTAGCCATATAAACTCATTTTTCTTTACACTTTCCCCTTTTTTTCAAAGTCTTTCTCCAGTTGCATTGCTTGTTGGTACTTAGTAGTTATTCCTTGGTGCCAGGGAGGCTCATCCCCGAGAGTCATGTTCCAAGATGAGAGGAAAGTAATACATTTATATGCTGAGCTTGGCTTAGAGAGAGACCACGTTTAAAGCAACAAGGAGGATCTCAGAAGGCAACTCTTAGGCATCCTATTCACTAGGCTAAGTTTCAATTTCAAAAGTAAAGTTTCATAACTTCAGTCTTCAATGGTCCATCCTCCTTCACTACTCACTGCCCCTGTACTTGGGGGATTCTTGCTGTCCCATTAGAGAGCATGGCAGAACTCCTCAGGATAGAAATTGGATATTCTTTCCAATATCGTGTGGATCTCCACCCACCATGACAATGCCCCATGAAAACTTGAACTCTTTCATATGCCTTATAGGTATGCCCCAAGTGAACCTCCTCTCATGCATCCCCCATCACTGACACACCACACCAATGATCCTTCACTGACAAAATTGTAACCCTTCTGTGATTGAAAACTTCTTCAAAAATGAAGCCAACAACATAACCAAATACATTTAATAAGAAAATTAAATAATAATGATAGGTTTAAAAATAAATAAAATACAAAAAATTTTTAAAAATTGGAATAATGAAAAAATAATAAAAAATATAAAATTTAAAAAATTTGACATTGTCTTTCATCATTGTAAGATCTGTTGTCTTGTATGTACAGCAACATTTTCTTTCATTTAGTTCCCCAGTGTCTTATTTTTTTCATTTTGTCTTCAAAGGAGCTTTAGTTTACAGAAAAGTGACTTACAGAATAAAGGAGATTCCCAGATACCCAATAAAGGGGATTCCCAGATATCCTCTCCCTTTCCCCTTTTCCCCCATTAATAACATTTAACAAGTGGATGGTGCATTTGTTAAAATTGATGTATAAATTTTGAAACTGCTACAAACCATTTTAGGTAATTTACATTATGGCTTACATTTTAGACCATACAGTTTTTTAAATTTTGATGAAATTTAACATGGTCTATATCCATCATTGCAAAATCATATAGAACAATTACATCATCCCCAAATTTCCCATGTTCCATCTATTCTATTCCCCCTTCCCCTTCCCCTCAGAACCCATGGTGACCACCAATCTTCAAATCTGGAAGAATAGGATGGGAGTCCAACACCTTCCAGCTCATTATGTGGGTCTCCACCCACTGATACAACACACTATGACAAGATGAACACTCACACACTCCATAGAAGTCTGCCCCAAGTATGCCCTGTCCCACAAGTCCCACACACCCAACACCCCCGCCATGTTTGACAAAAGAACATTCCCAACATTGGAGTTACAACCATATACTCTCATATCCTGAGTTCACCTACTCCCTCCCTCAACTCTCCCCCCAGTTAAATGGACATTCCAAACCACCCTCCCCACCCTAACCCCCTCACAAACCATAACTGCCCAACCCAATAGCATCACTACACCACTATTATAACCATCCACTGCACAAGCATGCCCTTCCACCTTATCATAGATTTTGCTCATATGGGCATTGGCTCACAATCTTCTTCTCCATTTCTGCCTCCTGTAAACCTATCTTCTAGACTTTAGCTCTGTGAGTCTGCTCAATTTGCTTAATTCATATCAGTGAGGTCATGTAATATTTGTCCTTCTGTGCCTGGCTTGCTTCACTCAACATAAGGTCTTCAAGATTCATCCATGTTATTCCATGTGTTAATACTGCATTCCTTCTTACAGCTAAGTAATTTTCCATTGTATGTATAAACCACAAATTGTTTATCCATTCATTTGTTGATAGACATTTGAGTTGTTTCCAACTTTTGGCAATAGTGAATAATGCCACTAGGAACATTGTGTACATATATCTGTTCATGTCCCTGCTTTCAATTCTTCTGGGTATATACCCTGAGTGGGATGCTGGATAATATGACAGTTCTATAGTTAATTTCCTAAGGAAACAACAAACTGTCCTACACAATTGCTGCACCATTCTACATTCCCAACAGCAGTGGATAAGTGTTCCCATTCTTCTAGTCCTGTTCTCTTCTTAGTTGGGAGATTTTGAATGACTAATTCTATATCATTACTTGTGATTGGTCTGTTAAAGTTCATCAATTTCTTCTTTTGTCAGTCTAGGCTGCTTGTGTGTTTCTAGGAATTTGTTGATTTCCTCTAAATTATCCATCTTGCGGACATACAATTTTTCAAAGTATCCTCTTATATAAATCTTTATTTCTGTGGGATCAGTGGTGATATCCTCTTCCTTGTTTCTTATTTTATGTATTTGCATCTTCTCTCTTTTTTTCTTTGTTATTCTAGCTAAGAGTTTGTCAATGTTATTGATCTTCTTTAAGAACCAGCTTTGGGTTTTGTTTGTTTTTTCTAGTCTTTCTTGTTTTTAATTTCATTTAGTTCTGCTCTAATCTTTGTTATTTCCTTCTTTGTACTTCCTTTGGGGTTAGTTTGTTGTTCTTTTTATAATTCCCCCAGGTGTAAAGTTAGGTTTTTGATTTTTAACTCTTTCTTCTTTTTTGATGTAGGTATTTATGGCTATGAATTTCACTCTCAGCACTGCTTTTGTTGCATTCTATAGGTTTTGATATGTTGTGTTGTCATTTTCATTCACTTCAAGGTAGTTACTGATTTCTTTTACAATTTCCTCCTTGGCCCACTGATTGTCTAAAAGTGTGTTGTTTAACTTCCATATCTTTGTACCTAATCTGCTTCTCTGCCTTTTACTGATTTCCAGGTTCATTACATTGTGGTCAGAGAAATTATTAAGTATAATTTCAATCTTTCTGAACTTATTGAGAATTGTTCTTTGTGCTATCATGTGGTCTATCTTGGAGAATGATCCATGTATACTCAAGAAGAATGTATATCCCATGGTATTTTGGTGTAATATTCTGTATATGTCTATTAGGTCCAGATCTTCTAATGTATTATTCAAGATCTCTGTTTATTGATCCTCTGTCAAGATATCCTGTCTAATGGTGATAATGGTGTATTAAAGTCCCCCACTATAATTGTAGAGGCATCTATTTCTCCACTTAGTTTTTCTAATGTATTTTGAGGTGCCCTGGTTAGGTGCATAAATGTTTATGATTACTCATTCTTATTGATAGATTACCCCTTTTATTAATATATACTGCCTTCTTTGTCTCTTACAATAGTTTTGCATTTAAAGTCTATTTTGTCTGATATTAGTATAGCTACTCCTGCCCTTTTCTGATTATTGTTTGCATGTAAAATTGTTTTCCAACCCTTCACTTTCAGCTTCCTTGCGTCCATGGGTCTAAGGTGAGTTTCTTGCAAACAGTATATAAATGAATCATATTTCCTTATCCCTTCTGCCAATCTGTGTCTCTTGATTGGAGAGTTCAATCCATTAACATTTAATGTTATTACTGGCAAAGAATTACTTATATTAGCCATATTTTTTTTAGGTTTATGCATGCCGTATGTTGTTTTTATTTCTCGTTTTTCAGTTATTCTTACAATCTCCTCCAATTCTCTCTCTCATATTTTTTCCTTTCAACCTGAAGAATTCCCCTTAGTATTTCTTGAAGGGCAGACTTCTTACTGACAAACTCTCTTAATTTCTGTTTCTCTGTGAATATTTTGAACTCTCCCTCATTTTTGAATGCCAACTTTGCTGGATAGAGAATTCTTGGCTTGAAGGTTTTTTTTTGTTTTTTTTTTTAGCACCTTTACTATTTCATACCACTGCCTTCTTGCCTCCATGGTTTCAGATGAGAAATCAGAAATTAAAAGTATCAAACTTCCCTTCTATGTCATGGATCTCATTTCTCTTGCTGCTTTCAGGATTCTCTCTTTGTCTCAAGCATTGGACAATATGACCAGTATATGTCTTGGGGTAGACCTGTTAGTATTAATACTGTTTTGGGTGCACTGTACTTCCTGGACATGTACATCCATGTCCCTCAATAGAGTTGGGAAATTTTCAGCCATTATTTCCTACAAAACTCCGTCTGCCCCTTTCCCTTCTCTTCTCCCTTTAGGATGCCTATAATGCATATGTTTGTGCATTTCATGTTGTCATTCAAATCCTTAAGTCTCTGCTGTATTTTTTCTAACTTTCTATCTATCTGTTCTACTATCTGTTTGATTTCAGCTGTACTGTCTTCCCCATCACTGATTCTTTCCTCTGCCTGTTCAAATCTGCTGAACTTCCAGTGTATTTTTGATTTTTTGCATTGTGCAATTCATCACCATTAGGTCCATTATCTTTTTATATATGCTTACAATTTCTTCAGTATGTTCCCCCAGTGTCTTCTTAATATCCTTTATCTCTTCCTTCACTTCATTAAGTTGATTCATGATATTTGTTTGGACAGCTTTGATTAGTTGTTCCGCATTCTGTGTATCCTCCTGTTTTGTTTTGTTTTAGTTTGTTTGTTAGACTGGGCCATGTCTTCCTGTTTCTTAGTATGGCTTGTAATTTTTTGCTTGGGTCTAAGCATCTGTTTGTCTTGATGGGCTTATTTGGTTTGTTAGCTCCTCTTTCTACTCTAGGTTTTAATTTTGTTGTTTTTTGTGTATGTTAAGCTAAATTTTTGATACTTGGTTCCTCTTATTCTATATCCTTACAGTTGTCTGTGTTCCTTTGAAAATAAATTAGGATCAGAGAAAATGAAAGAGATAAGAAGAGAAAAGAATACTAGTAATAATAATATAAAAAAAACAGAGGAGAAGCCATGCAAGAGTTAATAAACTAAGTAATATGAGTAAAAAATCCTAAAAAATACAGAGGAATAAGAATAAAAAGAAGTAGGATAGAAAAAATGAAACAAGAAACAAAATAGAAAATAAAACAGAATGAATTAAAAGGCCAGAATTATGAGTAGAAAAAATAAAGCAATAAACAAATTAAAAAAAGTAGAATAAATTAAAGGCCAAACCGATGAGAATAGAAGGAAAAAAAAAAAAAAAAA
>JAQZBX010062957.1:0-16768 GCA_029593785.1 Cabassous unicinctus
CATGGTGGAAGATGGACTGTAGTTAACAGAACAAATATGAGAATGCTCTCTTCTGAACTATAACAAATATATAATATTAATACAGTGTGTTAATCTGGTGAGTAGGTGAAAATATACCAAATGTAAGATATTGGATATAGTTAGTAATAATATTATGATGCTATTTCAAAATTTGTAACAAATATTTCACAAAATACAAAGTATTGGTAGTGGGGAAATGTGTGGGAGCCTTGTATAATGATATGAATGTTTGCTTTGTAAGTTCCTAACCTTTACTATACACTTATTGTTCATATATGAATGATAAACTTCAAATTTTTTAAATGAAAAAATTCATTTGACCTGAAATGTGAGGGTTGATTTCTGAACTTTCAGTTTGATTCTATTATTCTATATGCTTGTCCTTGTGCCAGTACCATGTCATTTTCATTATTATGGCTTTGTAGTAAGTGTTTTTTAACAAATCAATTTTATTGATACATATTAATAAAGCATAAATCCATCCAAAGTGTACAATCAATGGTACTCAGAGTAATCACATACTTCTGCATTCATCACTTCAATCATTCCTACAGTACTTTCACTATTCCAATAATAATAATAAACAAAAACAAACAAAACTCATCACCTGTCTCTCTCTATGCTTTCTCTGCTGTAAATAGCTGCTATTCTTTTTCCTTCTCTCTTGGATATTTGTACTTATATTTTGAAAAAAAAAAAAACATATATATAATATCACCCATATTCATGTTTTAAATGAGCTTTTACTGTAATGTACAGTAACATATTACAGTTCTTAGCTTTCCTTCTTATAAAATACATGACTTTATACTTTCCCTTTCAACCACTGTCACTCACATACAATAGCATTGCTAATTACAAACACCATGATATGCTTTCACCATTCCTATTCTTTTCCAAAGATTTACAAACAAACTTTTTTATCAGTTCTACACAGAATAAACCTCAACTTTCCATTCTCTACCTTCCTTCTATTTTCTGATAAGCTACATTCTAATTATTAACTCCATGTGTTTACAAAATATATTCAGCTCATAATAGTGCAATTATACAGCTTCATTCAACATAATGTCCTCCAGGTTCATCCATGTTAACATATGCATCATGACTTCATTTATTCTTATTACTGCATAATATTCCATTGTGTGTATATACCTCAAATTTTTTAACCATTCATCAGTTGATGGAGACCTGGGTGATTCCAACTTTTCGCAATTGTCAACAGTTCTGCTCTGAACCTCAGGGTGTAGATGTCTGTTCATATCACTGGTCTCAGTTATTCTGGATATATACCTAGTTAATGGTATTGCTGGGTCACATGGCAAGTTTATACTCAACTTCCTTAGGAAATGCCAAACAGTCCTTCACAGAGGCTATACCATTCTACATTCCCATCAACAGTAAATAAGCATTCCAATCTCTCCACATCTTCTCCAACATTTACAATTTTCTGGCTTTTTAATAGCAACCAGTGTAATAGGAGTGAGATGATATCCCATTGTAATTTTGATTTCCATTTCCCTAATTATTAGTATGTTGAATATGTTTTCATGTTTCTTCACCACTTGTATTTCTTCTTTGGACAATTGTCTTTTGCCCATTTTTTAATTGAATAGTTTGCCTTTTTATTGTTCAGTTGTATGATCTCTTTAAATATCATGGTTGTTAAAACTTTATCAGATATGTGATTGCCAAATATTTTCTCCCTTTGAGTTGGCTGCCTTTTCACCCTTTTTACAAAGTCTTTTGATGTGCAAAAGTAATGAATTTTGAGGAGGTTCCATTTATTTATTTTTTTCTTTTTTACTCATGCTTTGGGGGTAAGGTTTTAGAAACTACTGCCTACGACAACATCTTGAAGAAATTTTCCTACATTTTCTTCTAGAAATTTTATTGTTTTCACTTTTATATTTAAGTCCTTGATCCATTTTCAGTTACTTTTATTATAAGGTGTGAGATAGGAGTCCTCTTTCTTTCTTTTGGATATGGATATCCAGTTCTCCCAGAACCATTTGTTGAATAGACTTTTCTGGCCGATCTGGGAGGGCTTGACTTCTTTTTCAAAAATCACTAAACTGTAGATGTGAGGGTCTATATCTGAGTTCTCAATTCCGTTCTAAGGTCAATGTGACTGTCTTTATACCAGTACCATACTGTTGTCACCATTGTAGCTATGTAATCTGCTTTAAAGTCTGGAAGTGAGGGTCCTCCAACTTTGTTCTTTTTAAAGATACTTTCAGCTATTTGTGGCCCCTTATCCTTCCAAATAAATTTGTTCGTTGGTTTTACACTTAAGGAAAAATGCTTTTTTTTTTATTTGTTGAATCTGAAATCAGTTTGGGTAGAATTGACACCATAACGGTATTTACTCTTCTAATCCATGAACACAGAAGGTCCTTTTATTTATTTAAATCATCTTCAGGTTTTTTAAAAGCAATGTTTGGTAGTTTTATGAATACAGGTCTTTTATGTCCTTTGTTAAGTTTATTCTTAAATATTTGATGGTTTAGTTGGTATCATAAGTTGCATTTTTTTTCTGATTTCCTCCTCAGATTTCACATCAGTAGTAGTATAGAAACGCTATTGATTTTTACATATTGATCTTGTATCCTGCCCCTTTACTGAAATAGTCTATTAATTCTAGTAGCTTTGCTTTGAATTTTTCAGAAGATTCTAGATATAGGGTCATATCATCAGTGAATAGAGAAAATGTTACTTCTCCTTTTCCTATTTGGGTGCCTTTTATTTCTTTATCTTGCCTAATTTCCCTAGCTGAAACTTTTGGCAAAATATTGAATAATGATGATGGCAGTGGGCCCCCTTGTCTTGTTCATGATCTTTGTGGAGATGCTTTCAATCTTTAACCATTGAGTAGAATGCTAGCTGTAGGTTTTTCACATATGCACTTTTCCATGTTGAGAAAGATTTCTTCTATTCCTCCCTTTTGAGTGTTTTTATCAAGGAAGCGTGCATAATTTTGTCAAATGGCTTTTCTGTATCAATTGAGAGGCTCATGTGACATTTCTTCAATTTATCAATGTGATTTACTACACTAATTGATTTTCTTGTGTTGAAACTTCTTTGCATACCTGGGATAAAAGCCAAATGATTGTGGTGCATAATTCTTTAAATGTGCTTTTGGATTCTCTTACCAAGGATTTTGTTGAGGATTTTCATTAGCGATATTTGTAATTTTCTTTTTCTTTCTTTCTTTCTTTTTTTCTTTCTTTCTTTCTTTCTTTCTTTCTTTCTTTCTTTCTTTCTTTCTTTCTTTCTTTCTTTCTTTCTTTCTTTCTTTCTTTCTTTCTTTTTTTGTATAATCTTTCTCTGGTTTTCATATTAGGGTGACATTGGCTTCATAGAATGAGTTTGATAAAGTTCTTTCCTGTTCAATTTTTTGGACAAGTTTGAGCAAGATTGGTATTAAATCATCTTTGAATGATTGGTAAAATTCAACTTTGAAGAAGACTTCTGCTCCTGGGCTTTTAATCTTTGGGAGGTTTTTAATGACTGTTTCAATCTCTTCACTTTTGATTGGTCTGTTGAGGTCTTCTGCTTCTTCTAGGGTCAATGTAGGTGGTTTGTGTGTTTCTAGGAATTTGTCCATATACTCTACATTGTCAATTTTTTTGGCATACAGTTATTCATAGCATCTTCTTTTCTCACTTATTTCTATTGGGTCAGTGGTAATGTTCCCCCTCTCATTTCTAATTTTATTTATTTGTGTTGTCTCTCTCTTTTTATTTGCAGTCTTCCTAAGGGTTTTTTTTTATTTTTATTTTTCTTATCTTCTTAAAGAACCAACTTTTAATTTTGTTGATTCTGTTGATTTTGTTCTCAATTTCATTCATTTCTGCTCTGCTCTTTGCTATTTCATTCTTTTGGCTTGGTTTGGAATTAGATGTGCACATAGAACATCAATTTTAGCTCTTTCTTCATTATTAGTGTAAACCTTGAAGACTATGAATTTCCCACTCAGCACTGCCTTTGCAATGTTCCATAGGTTTTGATATGTTTTGTTCTCATTTTCATTCCTCTTGTGATATTTGTGGAATTCTCTTGCAATTTCTTCTTTGATCCATTGATTATTTAAGAATGTTTTTTTTTTAATCACCATATATTTAGGAATTTTCACTTTCTGTCCATTATTGATTTCCAGCTTCATTCTGTTATGATCAGTGGAAGTATTTTGTATAATTTCAATCTTTTTAATTTATTGTGACTTGTCTTGTGACCCAAGATATAGTATATCTTCGTGTATGATCCATGAGCAGTTGAAAAGAAAGTATATACTGCTCTTTGGGTATACAGTGCTTTATAGATGACTCTTAGATGTAGTTCATTTATCATATTTTTCAAGTTCTCTGTTTCTTTATTTATATTCTATCCAGATATTCTATCCAATACTGAGAGTGGTGTATTAAAATCTCCAAATATTACTTTAGAGACATCTATTTCTCACTTCAGATTTGCCCACATGGGACTTATATATCATGGGCACTCAGTTTAGGTGCATAAATATTCACTATGGTTATTGCTTTTTAGTGAAGCACTCCTTTTATTAATATCTGATGACTCTCTTTATCCCTTCTAACAGTTTTGCATTTGAAATCTATTTTGTCTGATATTAATATCAGTAGGTCAGATTTTTTTTGGTTATTATTTGCATGGAATACCTTTTCCAAAATTTCATTTTTAATTTGCTTGTATCCTAACATCTCAGGTTTGTCTTTTGTGGAGAACATATAGACTGATCATATTTTTTATCCATTCTATCAGCCTATAACTTTTGATTGGGGTGTTAATCCATTAACAATCAATTTATTACTATAAAGGCATTATTATTTCATCCATTTGATCCTTCACTTCTCTGTAGTCAGATTGTTCTATTGTCTATCTTCTTACCCTTTAATTTAGCCTTCCTAAAAATCTTTATTTCTAAACTCGTCTCCAAATCCCTCACATTTGTTTTTTTCTTTCAGGCTGCAGCTCTCCCTTTAATATCTCTTGTAGTTCTGGTCTTTTTGTAACAAATTCTATCAGTTTTTGTTTGTCTGTGATGACTTTTAATTCACCTTCATTATTGAATGACAGTTTTGCCAGATACAGAATTCTTGGCTGGCAATTTTTCTCTTTTAGTACCATAAATACATCATACCCCTTTCTCCTCACCTCCATGGTTTTTGATGAGAGATGTGCACTTAATCTTATCAAATTTCCCTGTTATGTGATGTTTTGCTTTTCTCTTGCAGCTTTCAGAATCATATCTTTATCTCTGATATTTGTCATTCTGACTAGTAGGTGGCTTGAGGTAAGTGTATTTGCATTTATTCTGTTTGGGGTGCATTGTCCTTCTTGGATATTGATATTTATATCTTTCATAAGTGTTACAAAGTTTTTGGTCATTATTTCCTCATATATTTCTTTTCTGGCCCTTTTCCATTCACTTCTTTTGGGACACCGATATTGTGAATATTTGTGCATTCTGAATTTTCATTCAATTCCCTGAGACTCTGTTCGATTTTTTCCATTAACTTTTTTTCTCTTCTCCTGTCTTTTCCAATTCTGATACTGTTCAAAATCACTAATTCTGTGTTTGAGTAATTCAAATTTGCTCTTATGTGCCTCTAATTTACTTTTAATCTCATCCATTGTGTCATTCATTCCCATAATTTTGGGTATTTTTTTTTGCAGGCTTTCAAATTTTTCTTTATGCTCACCCATATTCTTCATAACAGCCTTTATTTCTGTAGTCATATTTTCTTTAAATTCTTTGAAGTGATTTAGTAGAGTTGTATGATTATCACTAATTAATTGTTTTAAATTATGTATCTCTTCAGGGCATTTGGTTATTTCTTTTGGTGGGGCCATCTCTTCCTATTTCTTAGTGTGGCTTGTAATTTTTAGCTGATGTCTAGGCATCTGAATGTGTTGGTGAATTTACTCTGATGACCAATTGCTCTGTCACCTTTTTTTCACAGCTCTTTTTTGTTTGCTTTAACTTATTCTTAGTCTTTAAAGTTGCCCATCTTACATTATCAAAATTGGACCAGGACTCACTAGTGGGGTACAGATTTTCTCTCAAGTGTTAGGATTCTGATATAGCACAGAACAATTCCATGCAATTTTCAGACCAGTCAGCAGATGGTGCTCATAAATGCCCCTTTCCATGAGGTGTTTCAGTGTGGGCTTTCCTGTGTCCTTGTGTTGAATCTACAGAGCCAAGATTCAAAGCAGGCTCTGCTACTCTAATTCACTGAATAATAGCCTCCCAACTTTCCTCCTTTTTCCCTTGAATCAGCTGTCAGGGAAGAAGATGGCCCCTCTCAGTCAGCTGCAATGAGCCAGGCATTTTATACCAGCTTAATATTTTGGGTGTGGTAGAGGGAAGCCCTTCCCAGCCACCAAAGGGTCTTGCTAACTCATACTTTTTTGTTGAAGCTTCATCATCTCTGTGTACCTCACCCTCCTGCTAGTTGTGTGGCACTGTCCCGGTCTATTGACAGCCAAAGCATGCCACTTGGGCAGTTTGCGCACTTCCTCAATTGTTTTTGTGAGAGCATTTAGTTCTGCCTTCATCCTACATCTTCCCACAATTCCCTTTTTTTTAGTTAAATATAAGATTGGGTTGTGTGAGTCCTCCAACACCATTCTACATTTTCAAGAATATTTTGGATTTTCAGGTTCCTTTTTCAATCTAGTTAATTTTTTGGTCAATTTTATTGATCTTTACAAAGAAACAACTTATGGTTTTTTTAATTCATTCTATTCTTTTTATTCTCTATTGATTTATATTTTCAAGTTACTTCACTTTGCTGGCTTTGGGTAGCTTGCATTTATTTTTCTAGACCATCTAGTTTTGAAGATATGAGTCTATTCTGAATTCTTTCTTCTTTTTTAATTTAGACATTTAATGCTATATTTTTTTCTCTCAGCACTACCTGCACTGCATCAAAGAAGTTTTGGTATGCTGTGGTATGTTGTGTTTTCATATTCATTAATGTCAAGATATTGCCTAATTACCATTCTGGTTTCTTCTTTGACTTATTGGTTGTTTAAGAGTTCAATGTTTAATTACTACATATTTGTGGATTTTTCTTTTCTTCTTCTGTTATTGATCTCTAGTTTAATTTCATTGTAGTCTGAGAAAATACATTTCATGATTTCAATTTTCTTTTAATTTACTGAGAATTGTTTTTTGATCTACCATATGGCCTATCCTGGATAATGATTCATGTGCACCACAGAGTAATGTGTAATCTGTTGCACTGGAGTGAAGAGTTCTATATATTTCTGGTAGGTCTACATGGTTTAGAATATCATTGAAGTCTTTTATTTCCTAAGATCTTCTGTTGATGTGGTCTATCTTTTATCAGAAATGGTGTATTGAAATTTAGTATAAAAGAATTACCATATATTCCTCTCTTCAAATCTGTCAATATTTGTGTGTTATATTTTGGGGCAGTGCAATTAGGTGCATATATATATATATATATATATATATAAAAGAAGATATAACAATTATATATATATAATTGTTATATCTTTTTTTTTTATCAGTGTATGGTGACCTTCTTTTTTGACTGAACATCTATTTTATCAGGTATTAGTATAGATAGTGCAGCTCCCTTTTTGTTATTTCTTCATTGGCATATATTTTTCCATCCTTTCTCTTTTGAACACTTGTGTCTTTAAATTTAATGTTTTTCACTGTTATACACCATATGGTAGGTTCATGCCTCTTTATCCACTCTGTCATTCACAAACTTTTGACTGGATTGTTTATTCCATTAGCATTTAAACTAACTACTAATAAAGCAGAACTTTCTTTTGCAATTTTGCCATTTTGTCTTTATAAGTTTTTCTGCCTTTTTCACCATCAATTATTATTTTAATGACTACTTTCATATTTATTTTATTTTTTGTATTGCATCATTTTGAGTCCCTTCTCATTTACTTTATAAAATTTTTTTAAATTAACAACTTTATTTAAAATTCAAAAAAATATATGAAAGAACATTACACCTAAAATGATCTTTTCCAGGGACTTCTATCTCATATTATTCCAAGTGTTTACTCAATTATTGCTGTAGTGTTTAGAAAGATATGCAGATGAACAAGGATTAGTTAAATGACATAGTCCAGGTCTCTTAGTTAATGAAAAAAAGAAGGGAGAAAATGCTTAATTGTATTAATATCTCATAAAACCAAACCCCATATTCTTTTCTTTTACCTTTAACGTTAACATAGTACCAACTTTACTTTTGTTACAAAGACATTAAAATGTTTGTAACTATAGTCCATAAATGACATTAGTTATATTTTCCCCATGTATCATCACATTCTTACCACCGTGTAGTAGAAAATTCTTGTGTTTATATAATTAATCACAATCCTCAACTACTTCCAATTTCATTGTTATACATTCTCAATATTAACCCACAGCTGCCCTCAAACTAACATCAATTTTCCTAGACTACTCGGTTCAGCCACCATCACATCATTAAATCAGCAAGGTATATTACATTCATTATATTGTATTACCATCAAGTCAAATCATTACCATATATTTACATTTGATCCTAGCAAAGTTTATAAACACATCCAGGATCTTTTCCCCCTTATCATCCCACATCCCTCTCTCACCAATATACACTTCATAGTCCAGCTCCAAAAGCTTAGTTCATAGTCCAGCTCCAAAAGCTTAGTTCATTGTACTTAGTTCATATGAGTGAGACCATACAATATCCATCCTTCTCTGTCTGTCTTATTTCAATCAACATAACATCCTCAAGGTTCCTCCATGTTGTCATGTGCTTCCCCAGTTTATTTCTTCTTACAGCTGATCTATAATAATAGATCACAAAGCAATTCTCAGAAATTAAAAAATAGTGAATTTTTCACATCTTGTTTATCCATTCATTGGTTGATGGACACATGGGTTGTTTCTATCTTTTAGCAATTGTGAATAATGCCACTATGAACATCGGTGTGCAAATATCTGTTCACATCTTTCCTTTCAGTACTTCTGAATATATTCCTAATAGCAGGATTGATGAATCATATGGAAGTTCGATATTTAGTTTCCTGAGGAACCACCAGATCATCTTCGACAGAAGATGCATTATTTTACACACCTATCAACATTGAAAGAGTGTTCATACTTCTCCATATCCTCTCCAGCACTTGAAGTTTTCTGTTCTTTTAGTAATAGCCATTTATATGGTGTGAGGTGATATCACATTGTAGATTTTATCTGTATTTTCCTAATAATTAATGGTGTTGAACATCTTATGTGTGTTTTGGCCATTTGTATTTCCATTTTGAAAATATCTGTTCAATTATTTTGTCCATTTTTAAATGGGGTTGCTTGTCATTTTGTCATTAAGTTGTGTGATCTGTTTATGTAACATGGAGATCAGTCTTTTGTCAGATATATGGTCTCTGAAGATTTTTGCCCATTTAGTAGGCTTCTCTTTTAATTCTTCAACAAAGTTTTTGCAGAACAAGAGTATTTAATTTTCAGTTAGTCCCACTTATCTATTTTTTCTTTTGTTGCTCATGCTTTGGTTGTAAGGTCCAAGAAACTCCCACCAACAACCACAATATCTTGAAGACATTTCCCTATGCTTTCTTTGAAGAGTTTTATGGTTCTAGTTGTATATGTATGTCCTTGATCTATTTGAAATTACTTTTTGCATAAGGTGTGAGATAAATGTCCTCTTTCTTTTAGATATGGATATCCAGCCTTCCAAGCCCTATTTGTTAAATAATCTATTCTGATCCAGCTGAATAAGTTTCACAGCTTTGTCAAAAACCTCTTGACCATAGATGTGAAGTTGTATTTCCAAATTCTTTATTTGATTCCATTGGTCAGTCTGCCTATCTTCATATCTTTATGCCAGTACCAACGTGTTTCCTTTTTCTTTTAATTGTGGCTGGATCATATGCTTTAAATTCTGGAAGTGAGAGTCCTCCAACTTTGTTTTTCATTTTGAAGATAGTTTTGTCTATTCAGGGGCCTTACCCTACCAAGTAAATTTAATAATTGTCTTTTACAGTTCTATACATAAGACTGTTGGCATTTTTAAGGTAGAATTTTTGTGTATAATTGACATTTTTATCATAAATAGTTTTCATGTCCTTGGTTAAATTTATTCCTAAATATTTGATTATTCTATTCTTTATTGTACTTGAATATTTTTTTCTGACATCCTCATCATACTGTCAGTCTTTTAAATCTTTAAATTTCTCTTACTTATGTTCTTCATTTCTACAGTCTTCTCCAGGGTTCTGTCCCTTGTTTTACTTATCAGGCTGCAACACATCCTTTAATATCTCCTGTAGATTCTGTCTTTTGGTAATGTTCTCTCTCACTTTTTGTTTGTCTGTAAAGACTTTAAACTTGCCTTGTTTTCTGAAGGATAGCTTTGCTTGATAAAAAATTTTTGGATAGCAGGTTCTCTTTCATTAATTTAAATATATCATACCACTGCTTCTCATCTCCATTGTTTCTGAGGAGTAATTGACACTTAACTTTATTAAGTCTCCCATTTAAGTAATACATTGCATTCTCTTGCTGCTCTCAAAATCCACTCTTTATCTTTGGCCTTTGACAATCTGAATGCTAGATTCTCTTAATAGGTCTTTGAGGATTTATTCTGTTTGGAGTATGTGGTCCTTCTTGAATATTTATATTCATATCTTTCATAAGGGTTGGTAAATTTTCTGTCAGCATTTTCTCAAATATGTTTTCTAGCCTTTTTCCATTCTCTTCTTCTGTGACACCTATAATCTGTATGTTTGCGCATTTCATGTTGTCATTCATTTCCCTGAGACCCAGGTCACTTTTTTGCATTCTTTTTTATGTTTCTTATCATCTTTTCAATTTCAAATGCCCTGTCTTCAAATTCACTTGTTCATTATTCTAACATTTCCAATTTGTTGTTATATGAGTCTAATATTTTTTTAGTCCTAATTATATTTTATTTATCTCAATTTTTTAGTAAGAGGAATGTTGATTGTTTTCCTTACAATTTTTCTTAAAAAATGTATTTTATTGATACATAGTAATAAAGCATAAATCCATCCAAAGTGTACAAACAATGGATTTTGGTGTTATCACATATTTGTTATTTTTAACTGTTCCATTGTGTCTTTCACTCACATAAGTTCTCTTAATTTTTTAGCAGGCTTTCAAACTGTTCTTTATGCTCATACAATGTTATTTAATATCCTTTTTCTATTTCATCATATTTTCCTTCATCTCCTTAAATTGTTTCAGGAGGTTTGTTTGAACATTATTTATTAGTTGTCTTAAATCCTGAATCTCTTCTAGATTCTTGACTTATTCTTTTAACTCTCCTATACTTTCCTGTTTCTTACAATGTGTGGTTATCTTTTGTTGTTACCTAGGCATCTGATTATTTTGATGATTTTGCTCTGTTGATCAATTTCTCTCTCTTACCTGGTGGTTTTATTTCACAGCTCTTCTTTTATTTTTATTTTATTTTATTTTCTAAAAGTTTAATATTGCCCTGTTTTAGTGGTCAAAACTGTGGCAAGGAGTTGTTAATAGAGACCAACCAGGGCAACCATGCCTGAGAAGGAATTGGGAGAGACCATTTTGTCTTCTTTCCCTTTCCCAGCTGGTTCAGCAAATGGTGTTCTTTGGCAAACACATCCATGGATAAGAATCCTTCAATTTCCACCACCTCTTCTTAGCTAGCAAGTTATGGTAGTTAAATTTACCAAAGCAAAACCACAATTAACCCTCTGCTGCACACTCACTCTTCCAAGGGAGGAATCTATTACTTTCCCTCTCAGTTTACTGTTCAACCCCAGGTTTCTCTGAGGCTGTTCATCTCAAGTTTGTGTGATGGGAGGTGTTCCCAGCCCCGGGGTAAAAATTCACAGTCTCCCCTTTGGCCTCTGCATTTCTGCATCCCCTGTCTCTCCTGGATGATGTGTGTGGCACTTTCTTGGCCTGCAGAGCTCCTCAAAGTTGCTCCCTTTGACTATATTTATGCCTTCTCTCCATTTTTAAGAGAGTGTGTCCTGTCTGAGATACTTGAAAAGCATCTTCCCTTCTCATTCATTTTTGAACATATTTTTCATTATATTCCACTGTGGTTACAGTGTGCCTACAACTTAACATCATAATCTGTAGCAATTTCATAGGATTTCCTATCAACTTAACTTAAAATGAATATGCATTCCTTATTTCTACACACGTCCATCTTCCTACAGTTTTGTTGTACTTCATAAAAAATATATCTTTTTTGTTTGAGAACTTATAGGTTTACAGAACAATCACGCATAAAACATATGATTCCCATATGCCAACTTATTATTAAATCTTTGCATTGTTGTGCAACATTTGATTCAGTTGTTGAAAGCAAATTTTAAAAATTGTACTATTAAGTAGAGTCAATGGTTGACCTCAGGATTCACCTTTTGTGTAGTTCCATGGGTTTGCATTTTTTTGTCTAATATCGTATATACAATCTAATATTCCTCCTTTAAACCATATTCATATATATAATTCAGGGCTATTAATTACTTTCACAATATTGTACTACAATCACCACCATTCTTTAACAGTCATTTCCATCATTCCAAATAGGGACCCTGTACATTTTAATCTTTGATTGCCCTTTCCTACCCCCAGCTCTTCATGATAACCTATATTCTAGATTCTGGTTCCTTGTTTTGCTTATATCATTTGTTTCTAATCAGTGAGATAATAGATTACTTATATTCTTTGTGTATGGCTTATTTCACTATATATGCTGTCATCAAGGTTAATCCATGTTGTCACATATATCAGATTTCATTCTTTTTATGGCTGAACAAAATTCCATGGTATGAATATGCCCCATTTTCTTATTCATTCATTTGTTGATGGACACTAGGTTTGCTTCCGTCTTTTGACATTTGTGAATAATGCTATTATGAATATAAAAGTGCAAATATTTTTTTTTAGTCCCTGCCTTCAATTCTTGTGGGTATACACCCGGTAATAGAATTTCTGGGTCAAACGCTCTTCCACAGACCCTGCACCATTTTACATTGCTAGCAACAATGATTGAGAGTTCCTAATTCTCTGTATCCTCACCCAAACTTGTAATTTATCATTTTTTTCTTAAAATCCAACATTCTAATATGTGTGTAAGATTATGTCATTTTGTTTTTGATTTGCATTGACCTAATGGCTACTGATGTTGATCATGTATCCATGATCTTTCTGGCCAATTGTATATTTTCTTTGTAGAGATGCTTATCCAATTATTTTGCCCATTTGTGGATAAGGTTGTTTGCTTTTTATTGTCATGTTGAAGTATATCTTTAAATAGTATGGATATTAAACATTTATTGAGTATGTGATTTCCAAAGATTTTCTCCCATTTTTTAGGTTGTTGTTTTACTTTCATGATAAATCCTCTGAGGCACAAAAGTTTTCAATATTTTTACTTAAATTTTATTTCAAATTCTAAAAATGAAATAACAGACAAAAGGCAGCTTAACAAGTTATGGATGCATTACTCCAAAAAAGTCTGTCCAGAAAGTTTTATTTCATCTAAATCTAAACACAATTGTTCCTCCAGTTTTCAGAAGGATACAGAGTTGAACATAGAAAGCTTAAATAACATAATCAAGTTCTCCTTGTTAATGTAGAAAATGAAGAGAAAAATGCTTAATCATATTCATATCTCATAAAACTAAACCCTATATTCTTTCTTGACTATAGTACTTTCTTTCCTTTTGTTACAAAATATTATAATATTATTTTTAACTATAGTGTACAAGTTACATTAGTTACATTTTCTCATGTATCACCATATGCTTAACAACTTGTAGTAGAAGAACATTCCTGCATTTATATTATAAACTACAATCCTCATCTATTACTCAAATTATTGTTATACATTCCCTATATTCATATATATATATATATATATATATATATATATAACACATATATTATCTTGCAGTTATCCTCCAACTAACATTAACCTTTCTAGAATACCTGTTTCAGCCACAATCATATCCATAAACAAAAAGTATTTGTTACACTCATTATAATGTGCTATTATCAACTCCATCTATTACCATAATTGTTCTTATTAAACATACTATATACATCCAGCATCAGCTTCCCCTTCTCAACACACATTTTGTCTCCCACCAAACTACACTCCATATACGAGCTCCATAAATTTACTCATAATATTTAGTTCATTTCACTGAATATTTGTACTTTTGTGTCTGGCTTATTTCATTCAATATTATGTCCTCAAGTTTCCTCCATGTTGTCATGTTCTTCCCCAATTCATTTATTTTTACTGTAGTATTCAATTGTATGTGTGTGTGTGTATATATATGCCATATTGTATTTATCTTTTCATCAATTGATGGGCATTCAGTGTTTTCCCCTTTTGTAGTAATTGTGAATAAAACTTTAATTTGAATGTTTTCATTTACCCAGATTTCTTTTGATTCTTGTGCTATGATTTTAAGATCTATGAAAACATTGCCTAATTCAAGGTCCTGAGGAAGTTTAACTATGGTTTCTTTGAGGAATTTCATAGTTCCTGCTTTTATACTTAGGGCTTTCATTCATTTTGAATGGAATTTTTGTAAGGTGTGAGGTAAGGGTCATCATTATTGGTTGGGCAAATGGAGATCCAGTTTTCCCATGATCATTTGTTGAAGTGACTATTCATTCCCAATTGAATGTTCATTGCCCCTTTGTCAAAAATCAGTTGGCCATGACACAGAGTACTACATATTGTATGATTCCATTATATGTAAGGTAAATATAAATTAATTTATAAACATGAAATGAGATTGGTGGTTATGTAGGTCTGAGGAATGAGTGCTAATGTGAGTGGAGTCTTTCTTTTTGGAGTAATGAAATTATTCTAAAAATTTTGAGTTGATGAGAGTACAACATTGGATTATACTAAAAGCCATTGATTATACATTTTGAACAGAATAACCAGAAGCAGGATCTATGTACAATGAAAGAAGCATAGAGAGATGGGAGGTGAGGAATTTTCTTGTTCATCTCTTTGTTATGTTTGTTTATTATTGACATAATGAAAATGCTCTAATAATGATTGAAGTGATGCGTGCACAAATATGTGAGTATACCTAATATCATTTATTGCATATTTTGGATGAAATGTATGCTTTATTAATATGTATCAAAAAAGTTGATTTGTTAAAAAAAAAACTAAAAACAAATCACTTCATCATGAATGTGAGGATTGCTTTCTGAATATTGCATTCCATTCTATTAGTCTATATGTCTGTTCTTATAACAGTACCACACTGTTTTGATTTACTATAGATTTGTAATAAATTTTAAGTTTGTAAAGTGTTAGTCCTACAATTACATTCTTCTTTTCAAAGACAACTTTAACTCTTCAGCAAGCATTAATCATCCATGTAAATATGACTCACTTTTATATTTGTGTAGAGAAAGTTCTTGGAATGTTGATTGGTACTGTGATTAATCTACAAATCACTTTGGGTAAGATTGATACTTTAACATTATTTAGCTGAATAATCCAAGTAAATGGAATGTCTTTCCATTATTTTTGGGGTTTCTTTGATTTCTTTTATTAATGTTTTGTAACTTACTGGGTACAAAGTTTACATACTTGGTTATATTATTACTTGGTATTTATTTTTGTGTTGCTATTGTGAATGGAATTTCTGCTTGTGTTCTACTTCTGATTGTTCTTTGCTTGTGTATAGAAATACTATTGATTTTAGGGTGTAGTTTTTGTAATGTGCCACATTTCTGAAATCATTTTTTAGCTCTTGAAACATTGTTGTGGATTTTTCTGTATTTTCTGTAAATAGTATCTTGTCATCTGCAAGTAGGGAAAGATTTCTTCTTCAATTACAATTTGGATATCTTTTATTTATTTTTTCTTGCCTAATGCTCTGGCAAGAAGTTCCAGTAAAATGCTCAATAAGAATGGTAATAGTTGGCATTGTTTTCTTGGTCCTGATCTTAGAGGGAATGCTTTCAATCATTCACAATTAAGTATGAAGTTAGCTGTGGGCTCTTCATATATGCTATATGCCTTTTTTTTTTAATAATGAAAGTGATTTTATTTTCTGACTTTAAAAATTCATTATATAGATTTACTTTCTAGTGTTTAGACATAATAAAACAGTCTTTTTGCAAAGCTATAATTTTTCCCCTCAGTCTCAGAGTTCTTTTTTTTTTTTAAAGTACTTAAGATTACATAAATGTTATATAAAAATATAAGAGAATTCCATGTGCCCCACTCCTTATGCTTCCAACACTTTCCCACAACATCCTTCATTAGTGTGGTACATTTGCCTCATGTATTTTCAAGCACCGTGGTTAGGTATAGAGATATTTATGACTATTGCTTCTTACTGCTGAATTGTCCCTTTTAGTAATATTTAATGACCCCCATCTCATAACATTTTTCATTAAAGCCTGTGATATCTGATATTAGTATAGTTACCCCTGTACTTTTTTGGTTGTATTTCTATGGAATATCTATTTCCAAACTTTCACTTTCATACATGAGAGAGAGAAATTAAACATGAGAGTAAAGAGTAAATCAGTTTAAACTCTTTACTGATTATAGGCATCTGATTAGGGTTTATTTGATTATAGTTTAAACTATAATGTAAACTATAATCCACACTTACTGGCAATGGTCCAATATGTGTTCATCAAATGTAACTAATTTTA
>JAQZBX010062958.1:0-16783 GCA_029593785.1 Cabassous unicinctus
AAAAAACATTATAATGAGAGGAATTGGGCAAAAACAAAGGACCTCATTTATTTTCTACTATTTTTCAAGCACTGTGGTCTAGTTTCAGTTGAGCAGTATATCATCATTGATGTATATGCCAATGTAATGAAGTTGAATTAGTAGTAAATCAATAGCTTAAATGGAATTTTTACTATTCTGTTCTATTGTAATTATTATACTATGTATAAGATCCCCTTCATCATAATACATTACTATTCTTTGTTATCTATTCTTGATTAAAAATTAAACTCGATATGAAATAAGAAGTTTGAATTTCTAGTGACTAAATGATTATGATAAAATACATAAAAATAAAGGAGTTAAGAAATATATAGTATATAAAAAATTAAAGAAAGAGAAATGAACCTTTAAATATTATACAACAGTACCCTGTTAAAAATTGATGTGTAGGGGTCTTGTATTTCCAGATAAGATAAAGTAATAGGGACCAAACTTACCCTCTTCCTTGAAACAGCTGAAACACTGGATCAATTTTTAGAACAATCAACCAACATCAGGAAACAACTCCCGATGAAGAGAAAACAAATGAGATGCAATATCTGATTGCCTTGGTTTTTTGCATGGGAAGAGTTTCAAGGCAGTGTAACAGGAAAGGAGAATGCAGTGGAGCTCTCAATAGAAGACAGGAAGCTAGGAAACTTGGGAGACCAAAATGACAGGCTTGCACCAGGCAAAGTACCAGAAAGGAGAGAGGTGCCCACCAGAGAGGTCCAGGGAACTGAAGAGAGTCCTGATAAAGTTTTCATCCAATCAGCACATGAATATGAGGAAACTAATATAGGTTATGTTGGGAAAAGAATCACTCTAAAGGATTAAAGGAAACAATCCTTGGAGCTCATAGAAGACTGGGAGTATTTCCTATTTACACCAAGGTGAAAATGTCTGATAATTTACAGAGCAGTATATAGAATAGCTCAGAAGAATTTTTCCATATGTTTGTAAGACCAAACAGTCCTCCTACCTAATAAAGCTTAAAAGCAAGCCTGGAGAGGGTCAAGATGCTCAAGAATATTTATAAGAACATAGACTGTTTAGAATCCAACAAGGTAAAATTCACAAGGAATGACATCTGATTAAAAAAAAAAAAAAAGATACCGGCCATGGAAAGAGACAGGAAAATAAGACTTATGAAGAGGAGAAAAATAAATCAGTCAAAACTGACACAGAATGGAAAAATGATAGAATTAGGAAATTAGAAGTTATTATAACTGTACTTAATAAGTTCAAGAACCTAGAGGAAGACTAGCATGTTCAACAGAGATATGGACAATATAAAAAGAACTGAATCAAACTTTCAGAGATACAAATTGCAATGATTCATATGAAAAGACAACAGATGGGATTAACAGCATATTCAATACTGCTAAAAAAAGTAGTAAACTAGAAGACATAGGCATAGAAATGATCAAGAATGGAACATAGATAGGATAATGATTAGTCTAATGTGTCAACTTGGCAGGTAATGGTGGCCAGTTGTTTGGTCAAGCAAGCAGTGAGCTAATTGTAATACAAGGACATTTCATGGACTTTAATCATCAGTGAGGTGATCATCAGCATTGATGGCTGGCTACATCTACAATCAACTGAGGAGATTGCCGTCAGCAATGAGTGACATCTCATCCAATCAGTTGAAGGGCTTAAAAGGACAAGTAATTTCAGCATTCAAAGAGAGAATTCCCATCTCTACTTCAGACAGTCAGCATCTCCTGGGGAACTCCTTGAAGACCTTCATCCGAGTCCCTGGCTTGCAGCCTGCCCTGTGGAGTTTGGACTTATGCATCCCTATGGTCATGTGAGACAATTTTATAAAATCTCATACTATTTACAGATATCTCCTGTCAATTCTGTTTCCCTAGAGAACACTGACTAATACAAGTAGAAAAGATTCAAAAATAAATAAAATAAGAACAGCATATCAGTAATTGGTAGGAAAATTTCAAATGAGATTATATATGCAGTGTATGTATCATATATAATTGTAAATCCCAAAAGAGTTGGTAAGCATAAAAAATATTTGAGGAAATACTGGCCAAATATTCCCCAAATTTGATAAAAATATAATTGGGCAGTTTCAAGAAGCTCAAAATCCCCAACTTACTTATAGAGGCAAATCCAAAGGAAGCATAAATATAAGGCAAATTTGCTTAGCTGCGTTTTTTTTAATTTTTTTTATTTGAGTCAATATCTAACATAGTGATAACAACTTTCAGCATGTCAAAATATCCTAGATAATCAGGTTTATTTTTTACAATGTTAAAGAAATTTCAGATAAACATTTTATTGACAAATAATTTTATTTTGAGATGTGCAAGTTTTATCACATAATGCATATGAATTTTATAATCCTATAATAATTTATTGATTTTTATTTGCTATTTGATACCAGAATATGAAATTTAAACTTTGTCTCTCTTTGGCAATCAGTGATTAAAGAGCAACCAAGTATTACCGTATTAATGGAAATGGTCCAAGGCATTCTTTCAGGGTGCCAAAGGGTAATTGCTCCCTAGATTAGGGATGTTGATAGAAGTGGGGGTAATCAGGAAAACTATGCCTGGAATTATTATCAAACAAGGAGATACTAGGAAAATTTAGCCCTCTCTTGTTATAACCTTCTGCCTCAGTCAGGAGAAGCCATTTTTGGATTTTAGTAGAGAAGACTACTACAGCTTTGTAAGTCTAAGAAAGATTATTGTATGTACCAAATTAAGATTATTCAAAGATTATTTTAATGTACAAAATTAAGGGGGCATGTTATCTGAGGCACTGAAAAAATTAAAAGAAGAAATTGTTGATTGAAAAAATTAAGAGACAAAAGGGTTTGTTCCATTCATTCATTAATTTAAAGTAAAATTTATAATTATGTCAACCAAAATCCTGTATTTTGGCTGGATTTCTAAATGGGACAAAAAGAGAGAGAAAGAGACCGAGAATACTAGGCTCAAACATGCTTTTGTAAGCCTAAAGATGATATAAGTAACTGACTTATTTAAAAATTTAGTTAAATCACTTTCTTCCGAGAGTGAATGAACTAAAACCTACTCTTCTAAAGCAAATTGTTTAAAAAGAGTTATTTTCCAGTTCAGTGCTTTCTTCTAAAGTTCAAGTTACATAAAAGATATTCAATTATTATGACTTAAAAATTCTGTTGTGGCCAATACTATTTTTAAATATGTGCTAACAATCCCAGAATATTGCACGGTATAAGGACTATGTATACTATTTCATTCCATGCTATACTTGGAAAGTGATCTGATAAAGATGTTGTATTTAAGATCTAAGTTTCCCAAATACCTTGCTCTGTTCTTAGTATAAGGAGACTTGTGAAAGTGGGGTAGGGCTCAAATTTCCCTAGTAAGGATGCTTTACAGCCATTTAATTCTTAGAGTCTAGTCCATAGCTAAACTGCTGTTTATGTTAGAGCTCTTCATGTTTCCATGTGGAGGGAATTCACTGGAATAACACTTCAAGGATCTTTCTTCACCAGTTATCCAATTCTCTCTGTGGAAGGAGGAGTGACTTTTCTGATTAGAGATTTAACAAAAAGTTGCTGGACATGCTTAGCTTAGTTCTTTACTTTTTGAGAGTCAGAGGGTCTCTCCACACTGTAAATTTTACAGAGGTAGCCCCAAAAGAGGAAATTCGTGGTTTTCCAGCTATGTCTGTACCTGAAAGAATAAGGGTAATTCTTCAATGCACTGTCAGCAAACCATGTTTCCCAACCTAGCTTTTGTCATAAATAAAGATGATATATTTTTCTACTTCTGTCTGACTCCTACATCTAAGCCACACCTTCTTCCTGTTACTCTCTTCCTATATATTTATGCAGGCTATTGTTTCTTTCTATTGTATTTTTTATTTATCAATCTTTCCACTAGGCTTTCAGCTCCATTATAAGCAAGGGTTGTCAATACTATTGCCCTAATTTAATATCTAAACAATGTTTAAACATAGCAATTGGGCAATAAATGTTTATGGAATAAATGGATGAAAAAATGCTGCAAGAATTCCAAATGATAAAATTTATCTAAATTATATATTACATAACAAGTTTAAAATAAAGCTCTAATAACCTGATTTGATGGGTTTTCTGCTGTTCACTGGAATGAAAGACATAAAATTGGTAGATTAGTTATAACTGGGACCATAACAAGGAGCCACCCCTGATCCTTAGCCTGCTGAACTTCACAGAATCTATAGGAACTTTCCAGGCAATTAAACGTCTGCTGTAACACATAGAACAATGTTTTCTGTTTTTTCTGTATATCTCTTGATCTGTGGTTCTTGTGTAATTATTTCTACCCATATCAAGTGAAAGAAGTAGAAGTTTTATTGAGGGTAAAAGAAGGCCCATTGGTCCAGTGACAAGTGAAAGCCTTTACAAACACATACGTTTCTTTATTCTTTTAGCATAGCAATCTTTCTGGTTCAACCCAGCTGTTTAATTCTTTAGGACCCTGTTACTTAGAATATATCAATCTTGAAAACATCGAGGTATAGTTTGTTTATTTAATAAATTGTGGTGCTGATTTAGAACTAGACTTTAAAGTTAAAATAAAATCCAGAAAGCAAATACTTAAGATCAAAGTAGGTAAAGAAAAATGCATTACTGAGAATAGGGAATGCAGGAACAATTTATTAATGTATAGTTCTGCAGCATTAGCTCATGAGATAAAAGAAAGGCCAGCATTTAAAAAGTACTAAATTAAAAACAAAAAACAAAAAAAACCTGTTTTCAGGCATATTATAATACCTCAAACTTTGGGCATGAATTTTTCCATTTCCGTAGTTTTCTGAGAGGGAAATAATAGTAATAACTATGCTATTGAACCTCCTCTGGGATTTGGTGAAATATTATAAAATGTCCAACCTGCACATTTTTTCGTTTTCATGACCTGAACTGAACATGACCTTATCCCACATTTCCAACTTCCTTTCCAAAATTGAGAAATTAGTGATTTATAACATCATGTCATTTTTGGCTAAGGTAACATATCATAAATGATGTTGCACATTGTTATAACATGCAGAGTGTTGAGCAAATATTTCTCTTTTCTTACTTTCTTCTGTGTTGTTTATTCACTTGTATTCCTAAGAGATGCCAACTCAACACAGAACATTCTGGCATAAAGATCTTTAAATGGGTGGAAATATCCAGCTACATTTTTGGTTTAGGACTTGTGCTAGCTATAGAACCACTCAAAGCTACAGGAAGAAGCCATTAAAATGGATTCCCTACATGTTCATTTTAAATGGGTCAGAAGGTTACATAACAGTATAAAACAATACACTAGAGCTTTAAAAATGATTTATACTTTGTTACATTTATTAATTCTAATAACTCTGAACATTTTATAGAGGGGGGAGGAAAACCACTTCACTCTTGGAAAATATCATTCCCATCTGTGGACATATGGTATTCGTAAAGTGTCCTTATTCACAGTTTTATATCCTCATTCTAAATTCTCTGTGAAACTTGGTTTTGTCTCACATTTACATCTTTACTCTCTCTCCTAGGAAAAAAGTGGTTGTTGGTATTAGCAACAAAATAACAATGTAGCTTTCATATGTAGTCATGTTTATTATCAAGAAAAATATATACATATATTTTAAAAGGAATATGTTTATAAAATTTTTTTTAAAAGAGTAGATATGTTGTATAATATTTTTCTAATCCATGCCCAGCACGGATATAAACTATGTTCACATATTAACTCAGGTCATTCCCATAGCACTCCTATGTGATAGCTACTATTAATATACTGAGGTATGCAGTGCTTACAAAACTTGTCCAGGAGACTGACTGAGCTAGTGATGGAACCTGCACCAGAGTAGGGACTCCAAAGCTTGTGCTCTTGCTTCCTACTTATCTACTCCAGAATATCAAGGATGGCAGGGGTGGGAGAGGTAATCCAAAATCCTACCAAAGCACTCCAAAATGCAGCAAAATAATATTGTTTATATTTTTCCATATGCCCATGCAGAGGAAGTGAATTTATTTATATATATATATATTTACAGTTATACCTACTATTCCCATACAACATTTTATATCATGTCTAATGTATAATTTATATTAATATATAATTTTGGTCTGTTAATACAAGGTGTATGTAACCATTAATTTGAACAAAGCATAAAATCCTATCTAGTGTATGACTCTATCACTTCTTCATTTATGGAGATTTAGATCTTTTGATATTTCTTTTATAAATGTGAATACTAATACTATTACTTGTGGTTAATATTTAGAAAATGTGAATGAGCCTTTCCATTTCTTAAGTCACTTAATACAATTGCATTATAAACAGGAACAATTATTCCTGTTTTTTTTTTAAGTCTTCTTTTTATTTTTAAAGAAGATTTAGATTACATAAATGATACATCAAAAATATAGGGGGATTCCCATGTAACTCACCCCCTCCCCCTCCCCAACTTTCCCAAATTAACAACATCTTTCATTAGTGTGGTACATTTGTTACAATTGATGAGCACATGTTGAAGCATTGCTACTAAACATGAACTATAGTTTATAATAGTTTACACTTTGCCCCACACAATTTTATAGGTTTTGACAAAATATAAAATGGCCTGTATCTGTCATTGCAAAATCATGCAAAACAATTCCAATGCCCCCGAAATGCCCCAAGGTACCCATATTTTTCCCTCTCCCTCTCCTCAGAACCTCTGGTGGCCACTGCCTTTATATCAATGATAGAAGTTCTTCCATTTCTAGAATAATAATAAGTCTATAGTAGAATAATAATAAGTCTACTTTAGACTGTTGTTCCATATCCCTCTTAATTTGTTCATTCCTCAATCTTGAGGATTTTCGGATGGTTATGCCCACTCTGTTTCTGATTGAGAAGGGGCTTAGATTCCATGGGGCAGAAGGATGGAACAGTCTTGCTTGCTGTTGTAGACACTCTCTGTTTTTTGAGATGGGCATTGTCCATCATCATCCTTTTGTCAGTTGTCCTGGGTGAATCCAATGAACTGGAGAGTAGGTGTTACAACTCTGCTGAGATTCAGGGCTCAACCAGCATATAAAGAGACCAAAGATTTAAGTGTCTGAGACATATATTTAACAAATATAGTGCTAATAAAAGGGACAGAAGAACCATGTATAAGGGAATTATAAATGAATCTAAATGAAATTATAAATGAATCTGATACATTGGGTAACATATATTCCAAAGTAAGGCCCACTGACAGGGTGCCAAATTCCTGAGATTGTTTGCCCTGTCCATATTGTCTGCATGTCTCTAGAGCCCTCAGAAGCCCCAATGTCTGAGGTACTGTTTATTTTGTCAGTCAATGAGATCGTGCTCAGAGGTGCATAAGCGTAACCTCTGGAATTACCTCTCAGCTCATATTGCAATCTTTTAGGCATAAAAACTCATTTGTATGTAATATTTCCTCCTTTTGGTCAAGGTATTTTTCCAGATGCATCTCTAGTCAACACTTGGTAACAATCCCTCAGTGCCAGGGAGGCTTATCCCTTGGAGTCATGTCCCACCCTGGTCGGGGAGCAGGGAGTGTAATGCATTTATATGCTGAGTTTGGCTTAGAGAGGGGCCACATTTGAACAACAAAAGAGACTTTCAGGAGGTAACTCATAGACAATATATAGTACTAGGCTAAGTTTCAGTTTCACAAGTAAAGGTGCATATGTAAAACCATCAATATTAAGAGCCTGGCATAGTGGTCTGTCCTCCTTTGCTAGGCACTCCGTATGTACTCAGTGGATTCTTGCCGCTCTATTAGAGAATGTAGCAGGACTTCGCTGGGTGGAAATTCAATATTCTCTCAGTTATTGTGTGGGTCTCCACACACCAAGACAATGCCCATGAACATTTGAACATAGTCATATGCCATAGAGGCATGTCCCAGGTGCATCACTTCCCACATATCCCCTATCCTTTACACCCCATACCAGTGCTCATCCCCTGTCAAAGTTAAGACCCTTCTGCAAGCCAAAACCACCCCCCCAAAAAGCCAAAAAATAAACAAATAGATATTACAATACAAAATAATTACATAAAAATAAATAATAACACAAAAAATAATGAAATATAAAAAAGTTTTCATTATGTCTTTCATCACTGCAAGATCTGTTATCTTTTATGGACTGTGAGAATTTCTTCCATATGTTCCCCCAGTATCTTACTTTTCTCTCTTTATCATCAAATAAGATTTAGGTTACAAAAAAGTCACATAGAAAATATAGGGAATTTCCATAACCCACCCCTCTCCCCTCCCATTAACCCCTATTAATAATCTTTTATATGTGTGTGGTACATTTGTTACAATTTATGTATAAATATTGAAGCATTGCTTCTAAGCATGGTCAATGGTTTATATTATGGTTTACATTTTGCACCATACACTTGTGTAGGTTTTGACTAAATTTAAAATGGCCTGTATCTGTCATTGCAAGATCATTCAGAACAATTTCAATGCCCTAAAAATGCCCTATGTTCTATCTATTCTATTCTTCCCTCCCACTCCCTTCAGAACCTATGGTAACCACTAAGTTTCAATTTTTGAAGAATAAGTTCATAGTTACATGCAATAATATTGAGAGCTTTACATATTGGTTTGTTTTCTTTTATTAGGTACAGCCTATGTTCTCTAGAGGTTCTTGCCCCTCTAATTGGGAACATAGCAGGACTCCCGAGGATGGGAGTTTATATTTTCTTGTTTATTGTATGGGTTTCCACCAACTGAGAACACACTATGACAAGATGAACACTTACATATTCATATAGGCATGCCCCAGGTGTGTCTTATCCCACTTAACCCCTGCCTCTGACACCTTGCACCAGTAACCCTTCTCTGCCATATTTGTCAAAAGAACATTCCCACTATTTGGTTTTAAACACAGACCTGCAAATCTCTAGAGTTCACCTGCTCCTTCTTCCAACCCAACCCCCAAACCTACTAACACTCACATTCCTGCCCATTGAACCCAATCACATCCCTGCACCACTTTCACCCCCATCCACTGCCCAAGCACCCTGTTCCACCTTCTTATAGATTTTTCCCATATTGATCATTGGCTCACCACCTTCTAATCTCTTTCTGTTTCCTGATAACCTACCTTTCAGACTCTAGCTCTGTGAGTCTTCTCAATTTGTTTAAGTCATTTCAGTGAGGTCATGTAATATTTGTCCTACAGTGACTAACTTACTTCACTCAATATAAAGTCTTCAGGATTCATCCATGTTGTCCTGTGTGTTAATACTGTATTCTTTCTTACAGTGAGTAATATTCCATTGTGTGTCTATACAACAAATTGCTTATCCATATATTTGTTGAAGGAAACTTGGGTTGCTTCCAAATTTTGGCAAGAGTGAATAATGCCACAATGAACACTGGTGTGCATATATCTGTTGATTTCCCTGATTTCAATTCTTCCGGGTGTATATGCAGAAGTGGGATTGCTGGGTTATATGGCAGTTCTATAGTTAGCTTCCTGAGAAACTGCCAACCCGTCCTCCATAATTGCTGCACCATTTTACATTCCCACCCACAGTGGATAAGTGTTTCCTTTCCTCCACATCCTCTCCAATACTTGAAGTCCTCTGTTTTTTTTAAATAGCTGCTAGTATAATAGGTGTAAGAATATATCTATGTCACTGTAGTTTTGATTTGCATTTCCCTAATAGCTAGTGATGATAGCTAGTGATGAGTATCTCTTCATGTGCTTTTTAGCCATTTGTGTTTCTTCTTTGGAGTAGTGTCTATTCAAATTCTTTGCCCATGTTGGCATCGTAGAATGAGTTGTGCAATGTTCCATCCACTTCTATTATTTGGAAGACTTTAAGCAGGATTGGTCTTAGTTCTTTCAGAAATAATTGGTAGAATTCATCTGTGAAGCCGTCTATTTTTGGGCTCTTTTTAGTTGGGAAGTTTTTGACTAATCAATAATGAGATTGACTAATCAATCTCTTTATTTGTGATTGGTCTATTGGTCTATTGAGTTCATCAATTTCTTCTTTCATCAGTGTAGGCTGCTTGTGTGGTTCTAGAAATTCATTCATTTCATCTAAGATATCCATCTTGTTGACATACAATTTTTCCAAGTATCTTCTTATGATACTCTTTATTTCTGTGGAATCAGTGGTGCTATCTCCTCACTTGTTATTTATTTTATGTGTTTGCATCTTCTCTCTTTTTTTCTTTGTTAGTCTAGCTAAGGGTTTGTGAATTTAATAATCATCTCAAAGAACCAGCTATTACTTTTGTTAATTTTTTTTGTATTTTTTTATTTTCAATTTCATTTAGCTCTGCTCTTATCTTTGTTATTTCCTTCTTTCTGCTTACTTTGGATTAGTTTGTTGTTCTTTTCTTAATTCCTCCAGGTGTGCAGTTAAATCTTTGATTTTATTTCTTTCTTCTTTTTTTTGGTATAGGAATTTTGGCTATAAATTTCCTCTCAGCACTGCTTTTGCTGCATCCCATAAGTTTTGATATGTTGTGTTTTCATTTTCATTCATTTCAAGGTAGTTATTGATTTCTTTTGCAATTTCTCCTTGACCCACTGATTGCTTAAGACTATGTTGTTTAACTTCCACATCTTTGTGCCTATTTTCATTGTTTCCCCCTTACTGATTTCCAGCTTCATTCCATTGTGGTGAGATAAATTATTTCATATAATTTCAATCTTTCCGAATCCATTGAGAGTTATTCTTTAGCTAGCATGTGGTCTATCCTGGAGAATGACTCATGTGTGCTCGAGAAGCATGTATATCCCACTGTATTGGGGTGTAATGTTTTGTATATGTTTCTTTATTGGCCCTCTGCCAATATGTTCTGTCTAATGATGATAATGTTGTATTAAAATGTCTCACTATAATTGCAGAGACATCTATTTCTTCACTTAGTTTTTCCAATGTTTGCCTCACATATTTTGGGGCACCCTGGTTAGGTACATGTTTATGACTGTTCTTCTTTACAGATTACCCCTTTTATTAATGTATAGTGT
Organism: Cabassous unicinctus; assembly: GCA_029593785.1. Taxonomy (NCBI): domain Eukaryota; kingdom Metazoa; phylum Chordata; class Mammalia; order Cingulata; family Chlamyphoridae; genus Cabassous; species Cabassous unicinctus. Next base: position 11,033 of record JAQZBX010062958.1, read on the forward strand.
CCTTCTTTGTTACTTACAATAGTTTTGCATTTAAACTCTATTTTGTCTGCTCTGACCCTTTTTTGACTGTTGCTTGCATGTAAAATTGTTTTCCAACCATTCACTTGCAACCTCTTTGCATGCCTGAGTGTAAGGTGAGTTTCTGTAGACAGCATATAGCTGGGTCATATTTCCTTATGTGTTCTGCCAATCTGTGACCCTTTATTTGAGAGTTTAATCCATTAACATTCTATGTTATTGCTGTCAAGGCATTTGTGATGGTTAGGCTAATGTGTCAACTTGGCCAGGTAAGTGTGCCCAGTTAATACAGCATTACTTACATTAGCCATGTTTTCTTTAGATTTATATATATCATATTTTTTTTTCTTTTTCTTTTTAACTTTTTAGTTATTCTTACTAATAATCTTCCTTTCTACACTCTCCTTCAATCCTCTCTTTCTTGTTTGTTTCCTTTCAACCTGAAGCTCTCCATTTAGTTCTTCTTGAAGGGCAGATTTCTTCTTGACAAACTCTCTTAATTTCTGTGTATCTATGAATAAACCTTTTTGCATAAAGAGCTTTCCAGGTCAAAAGTAAGAATTTTCAAGTTTATGGGTGCATTTTGCCAGTGTGATATTTGAAAGAACTGCATTATTTCCATATGCAACTGAACTGGAAATTTCACCCATCCATTGCCAGAATTCGGATCTCATTTGCAACATTGATATCAAATTATGCTTATTTTATGAACATTCTATTATATTAGCTAAAACATTTTATAAAACTTGGAACTCTGTCATTCAGGAAGTATTGCTATCAAGACATGATCACTCGTACTGATTTTCAAAATATATAGTCCTATACAAAAGATATGTAAGCACATTTATTTTCCAGTAATTTTTCATTTTACCTGTTTAAAGTTAGAATGATAAAGCATAATCACTATTAAAGTACAGAATGTTTTTAGCCTCAATAACTCAGGGAGATTCCTTGTGAGATAAAATATATGAATAGTGTAAATTTTGAAGAATATAATATGCCTGCCCAAGATAGACTAAACAATCTAAGTGAAGGACCTTGGTCATTTTGGAATAAACAGAAAAGAATGATGACAACTTAATCCTGTGCTTATATAAGCAATGTGTATCTGGAGAAGGTATTTGACAAGGTACAGTGGAATAGTTATACATTTCAATAACTGTTAATGTATATCCTATTTTAAACAATCTTGATAGGAATTTCCTAATTGTTTTAATTTTGTTTCTAGGCTTTAAAAAAGCTATTTCCTTGTAGGTGTCTCTATTTTATGTAACATATAAAAGAACAGCTTTAGAGAAGCAATATGAAGTTTTTTTACTTTATATTACTTTATGATGAAACACTTTATATAATTAGCATAAAACTATCATAAAGATTTCAGAGGATAAAAATAGCATCATATTTAAAGGAGAAAATTATTTAGTTGGTTATTGAAATGTATAGTTCATACAAATGACACAACACTGTCTCACTTTGATAAGGCAGTTTAGGTTATCATTTTACTGGTTTATGACATTCAGGTCTGATCTGCAGATTTATCTTTGTTCAATGGTTGTTGACTTCTGTCCCCTTATTGCCTTTCAGAACCCCATGTTCTTTCTTATGAAGTTAAAATTTTAATATTCCTTGTTTATTATATTGGCAGAAAGTAAAGTATACCAAGATTTCATTTTCTGTAAATATGTCAATATATATGCTATGAGAAAATTCCTGACACCAAAACCCTTAACTATGCTGGGAAAATGTAGCTAACATTTGTCAATGCAACATTATGCTTACAAATGAATAAGGAACATCCCCAAAATATTTCAGAAAATCTGAAGAAAAAAATCATCAGCTAACTCTCAAGTAATAGTCTTGCTTGGGACATTCACTAGCTATTGTAACTAAGAATTCTGGGGTTTAATGCTGGACCCTAGTGAAACCAGTGCCTCTGTGAGAGTGTTAACAAAAATCCTCTTGGACTGCAAAGATAGCTGAAAAAGAGACTTACTTATTTTAATGTTTACAACATGGTCAAGCACTTTCACACTGAGAAAATTGTATTAAATAGTTCCAAAGTTGGTAGTAGTCAGGAGAAACTGACTAAAGTAAATAGTGTCTCACTAAATTAAAAACTCTACTAAGCATGACTCAACAATCCAAAATTACAAAATACCTAAAGAGACACCCATGGGTTGAATTCACCTTAATTAGCAGAATTTGACATAATGGGATTTTATATTATGGGATTATCATATATTTGTCAAGACTCCCTTATGCTGGATTAAAATTATGAAACCATGGCATATAAACCTCTGTAGTCAATGTACCAACATTGCTAAAGAAAGAATCTCTTTAAAAATAGAAGAAATAGAGTATTTTTATGGCAGTGAAATTATTCTGTATTACTGAAATGGTAGATACGTGGCATTATGCATATGCCAAAATCCATAGAACTATATTATACAAAATGAGCCCTAGTGTAAACTATGGTTTTACTAAAAATATATCAATATTGGTTCATCAATTGCAACCAATGCACCATACTAATGCAAGATATTAATAATAGGAGAAACTATGCTTGTTGAGGTATATATGGGAAGTTCTTATCGTCTGTGAAATTTTTCAATACACCTAAAACTGCTTTAAAAAATAAAATGAAAAGAGAGAGAGAGAGAAATGGAAGGAAGAAATAGGACATTTTCATGAAAGCAAAATGACAAATTACAAAATGTGAGAAATTATTTGGAAACCACATATCTGATAAAAGTTTAATATCTAGAAAATACAAAGAAACCCTTCAACTTAACAACAACAAAAGACAAACAACCCAATTAAAAAATGGGCAAAAGACTTGAATAGAGATCTTTCCAAAGAAAATATACAGATAACCAAAAAGTATACAAAAAGATACTCAACATCATTAGCCATCAGGGAAATGCAAATCAAAACTACAATGAGATACCATTCAAAAATCATTAGAACAGCTGTTTTGGTTTTTTTTTTATTGGAAAGTTACAAGTGTTAGAGAGGATGTGGAGAAATAGGAACACTCATTCATTGATGGTGGCAATGTGAAATGGTGCAGCTGCTGTGGAAGATCGTTTGGTGGCTCCTGAGAAAGTAAAGCATAGAATTTTCTTGTCTCAGCAATCCCACTACTAGGAATATACCCAAAAGAACCAAAAGCAGGGACTCAAACAGATATTTCCATATCCCTGTTCATAGCAGAATTATTTACAATTGCCAAAAGATGGAAGCAGCCCAAGTGTCCATGATCCAATAAATGGATAGACAAAATGTGGTATATTCATACAATGGAATATTATCCAGCCATAAAAAAGAATGAAGTCCTGATATTTGCAACAGTATGGATGAACCTTGAAAATATCATGTTGCATGAAATAAGTTATTTACAAATGGACAAATATTGTATGATATGAAATAATTAGAATAAGCAAATTCACAGAATCCAAATCTAGAATATAGGTTTCTGGGGGATGGAGTGGAAATAGGAAATAGGACACTAGGCTTAAAATGTATAGGATTCTAATTTGAAACAATGGAAATGTTTTGGTAATGTATGCTGGTGATGGTAGGACAACATTGCAAACATAGTTAACAGTACTGAAATATATATATCTGAATGTTGTTAGAAGGGTAAATGTTAGGTTGTATAAATAGAGAAAGAATAAAAATTTTTAAAAAAATTTTTGGCACTACACAACACAAATAGTGAACCATGTTCACCATGTATTACAGTTAATAATACAATTATAAAAATGTGCTATTATTAATCATAACAAATGTTTCATACCAGTACAAGGTGTTAATAATAGTGTGGAATATGAGAAATCTATGCATCATTGTTCTGTAAACCCACAAATTTTCTAATAAAAAATATATTCTAAAAAGATAGAAGAAAGAACTTAGGGCCTACTTTTCTTTTGTTTCAAAATGGCCAGCACTCGTGTCACTTTTTTTAAAATCCCACATGTCTATATAAATGAAAACTCATAGTGACCAAATATTGTAATATAATAGCATTTTCTGCTCTAATAAATGAGACGACTTTTTCATTGTTGGTTTTTTTTTTTATATTTTTGAGAAACCAAGAATATTTTTAGCATCATTAGAAGTTGGTTTGAAAGGAACAAGATTAAAGAGACCACCTTTTGCCAAATTGTGGTAATTTGAGCTTAAATTTTTAATAAAGATGTCAGTTGAAAAAATTGAGACATAAAAGCCTACAAATCCATGCAGAAATTCATTTGGTGTGAATTTTGCAAAAGAGAGGCATTGTGTACAATTTTCTACATAAAAGAAGAAGAATAATTCAATGGATGAAGGGTTTTTTAATAAGTAAATGACTTCAGTGAACACAATGTCATCTTCCAGTCCAATAGATTAAAGAGTTGTTGGAATGATAGTGATGGGTATATGTTACGTTTTTATTTCCCTGGAGGGAAAAGATAGGAAAGGGAGAAAAAGCTGCAGAAGCACAAAAATTTAAAGAATAAATCTAATGACTTGATAATATGATTATGTTTTAGTTCGAAGGTGGATTTCAGAACTTTATTTCAGGCAGTCTTGAGATCTTTCTTATTAGGAAAGTATATATTTGGTAAATTGATTTGTGATTCACCCAGACATTTTGGGAATATTGGGAAATATTTTGGGGTTGGTTTGAACCAGGCTCCTGGACCAACTAAACTGACTGACTAACCAGTGTCTAAGAGTAGTCAGAGAGAGTGAAGGGACAAACAAAATCAAAACAAAACAGACAAAAGAACAAAAACCAGAGCCATCCTTGTTACCTGCCTTTTTCTTAAAATCATAGATTAAAAGTCATTTAAATGATATAAAGTATTGCTGATGACAAATATTTTAAAGATGTCACAATATTTATTCCATAAAAGTAGTATGCGTTTTTTAGTTTCTTCACAACTGTATTACTCTAACAGGTTATATGACATCCAATTCTGTTATAGGGCTGATTTCTTCATCAGGCAGGAGACAACCCCTTGGCTTCATCCTAGTCTACTTTGGGGCAAGGTCCAGCCAGCCTACTTTTTTGAGGGCTTTAGTAGTCTGAACAATTCTTCATTGGAGTCAGTCAGACTCTACTCATCTCATCTCCCAGGACTGAATATAGCCATTTTGTTTTAAGACAGATCCCTTTAGATTAACATCTTCCAAGACATTTGTTCAAATTCAAATCAGCTTTTATTGAAGGTGGTTTGGAGTTTTGGTATGGGACTGATCAGTCACCCTCTTCCTGGCTCAGAAGCAATGGATCTTAACCAAAGTTCTAGAAGACCAAAATGAGGATACAGATCTCTTTATTTTTTAAGTTTTAGAACCATTTATCATTACATAGTGTTAGCTCTTGACACTATTTCAGTTTGTGCCAGTATAGGGAGGTATATTTTCCCATACTAGAGTAGCTGTTAGAGTTAAAGTTGATTATTAGCAATAAAGTATTTACACTGAGTCTAGATCTATTCATTCTAATACATCTAGGGGCTATGGAACATCCTCCAAATTATAAAACTTAATTTTTAACTTCTCAGATAATATTTTAGTCAGCCAAAGGGGTGCTGATGCAAAATATCATAAATCTGTTGGCTTTTATAAAGGTTATTTATTTTGGGTAGATGCTTACAGTTACCAGGCCATAAAGCATAAGTTACTTCCCTCGCCAAAGTCTATTGCCAAGTGTTGGAATAAGATGGCTGCTGAAGTCTGTCA